>JAHIAM010016773.1:0-17181 GCA_021605205.1 Aegilops longissima
GGAAAATTTTAATCACGCCACAACTAAGCCGTGATGAACTATAATATCAAGGGATGGACAAGACTATTCCGACCTCTTACATGTAAAGGCTGCGGGGTAGAAATCAGAAGGAGCATCAAGTGTTGATGATCAATAAGACCACTAGTTTCGAAGAAAAAGGAAGGAAAACTTCAAGAAGAAACAAAAGCAAGTTCGCTGGGAGAAAAACAAAGTCTGGACCTAAAATGGCAGTGCTTCTCAAGGGGGACCTTTGGGGAACCCCCAAGTATTTGGGGATAAGAAGGATGGCAAGGTGAACAAAGGTATATGTGATATACATGTTATTGATGTGTACCTTACTAATGCTCAGTACCCGGTATTTAATCTGGTTACTTGCTTATTTAACTCGAAAGCAGGGGACTCGGTTAAGCAAAAGATTGGCTAAGGGCGAGGTGGCGATTTGGCGTGGGAAATGGTTCCAAAATCGATGTGATCCGGGTCGCGCTACCTCTACATCTACCCGGGATTAGTTTTAGACCTAAATAATTGTTATTTGGTGCCCGGGTTAAGCATGAACATTATATCTGGATCTTGTTTGATCAGGCGGTTATTCATTTTAAAAGAATAATGGTTTTCTATTTATATGAGTAATATCTTTTATGGTCATGCACCCTTGAAGGTGGTCTATTTTATTGAATCTCGATGTAGTGATACAATATTCATAATGTTGAAGCCAAAAATGCAAAGTTGATAAGATAGTGCAACTTATTTTGCACTCCGTTTGGGTCATATTGGTGCAAAGCATGAAGAAACTCCATCTTGATGGACTTGGAATTACTTGATTATGAATCACTTGGTACTTGAACCGTGCCTCATGGGCAAGATGACTAAAAGCCGTTCTCGGAACTATGGGCGAGCAACTGATTTTTGGAAATCATACATCTTGATGTATGTGGTCCAATGAATATTGAGGCTCATGGCGGGTATCGTTATTTTCTCACCTTCACGGATGATTTGAGCAGATATGGGTATATCTACTTGATGAAACACAAGTCTGAATCATTTGAAAAGTTCAAAGAATTTCGAGTGAAGTGGAAAATCATCGTAACAAGAAAATAAAATTTCTCGATCTGATGCGTGGAGGATAATATTTGAGTTCTGAGTTTGGTTTACATTTGAAGCAATGCGGAATAGTTTACGAACTCCATACCGGAACACCACAGCGAAATGGTGTGTCGAGCGTCGTGTCGTGCTTTACTAGATATGGTGCGATCTATGATGTCTCTTCTTGATTTACCGCTATCGTTTTGGGGTTATGCTTTAGAGGCGCTGCATTCACGTTAAATAGGGCACCATCTAAATCCGTTGAGGCGGCGCCTTATGAACTGTGGTTTGGCAAGAAACCAAAGTTATCGTTTCTTAAAGTTTGGGGCTGCGATGCTTATGTGAAGAAACTTCAACCGGATAAGCTCGAACCCAAATCGAATGTGTCTTCATAGGATACCCAAAAGAGACTATTGGGTACACGTTCTATCACGAATCGAGGCAAGATTTTTGTTGCTAAATTCGGATCCTTTCTAGAGAAGGAGTTTCTCTCGAAAGAAGTGAGTGGGAGGAAAGTAGAACTTGATGAGGTAATGCTGTACCTGCTCCCTTATTGGAAAGTAGTTCATCACAAGAACCGGTTCTGTGACAACTCACCAATCAGTGAGAAGCTAATGATATTGATCATGAAACTTCGAGATCAAGTTACTACGAACCTCGTGGGTCTACGAAGTAAGATCCGCACAGAGTGATGCGGTAATCCTATTCTAGAAGTCATGTTACTTGACCATGGCGAACCTCGAACTATGAGAGCGATGATGAGCCAGATTCCATAAAATGGCTTGAGGCCATGAAATCTGAGATGGGATCCATGTATGAGAACAAAGTATGGACTTTGGTTGACTTGCCCGATGATCGGCAAGCCATAGAAAATAAATGGATCTTCTAGAAGAAAGGGGCGATGGTAATGTAGCTGTCTACAAAGCTCGACTTGTTGTGAAAGGTTTTCGACAAGTTCAAGGGGTTGAAATGCGATGATACTTTCTCACCCGTGCGATGCTTAAGTCGTCCGAATCATGTTAGCAATTGCGCATTTTATGATTATGAAATTTGGCAAATGGATGTCAAGCTGCATTCTGAATGGATTTCGGAAGAAGAGTTGTATATGATGCAACGGAAGGTTTTGTCGATCCAAAAGTGCTAACAAAGTGTGCAAGCTCAGCGATCCATTTATGGACTGGTGCAAGCCTCTCGGAGTTGGAATAAGCGCTTTGATAGTGTGATCAAAGCATATGGTTTATCTGAGACTTTTGGAGACTTGTATTTACAAGAAAGTGAGTGGGAGCTCTGTAGCATTTCTAATATTATATGTAGATGACATATTGTTAATTGGAAATGATATAGAATTTCTAGATGGCATAAAGGGATACTTGAATAAAAGTTTTTCAATGAAAGACCTCGGTGAAGCTGCTTACATATTGGGCATCAAGATCTATAGAGATAGATCAAGGCAGCAATTGGACTTTCACAAAGCACATACCTTGATAAAGTTTTGAAAAAGTTCAAAATGGATCGGGCAAAAGGGTTCTTGCCCGTGTTACAAGGTGTGAAGTTGAGTCGGACTCAATGCCCGACCACGGTAGAAGATAGAGAAAATGAAAGATGTTCCTATGCTTGACCATAGGCTCTACATGTATGCAATGTTGTGTACCAGGACTGACATGTGCTAGCAATAAGCTTGGTAGGTAGGTACCAAAAGTAATCGAGTGGATCAGCGGCGGTAAGAATATCTGAAATACGAAAAGGACTAAGGATATGTTTCTCGTTTATGGAGGTGACAAAGAGCTAGTCAGTAAATGGTTACGTCGATGCAAGCTTTGACACTGATCGGACGATTCTAAATCAAACAGATGCGTGTTTATATTGAGCAGTGGAGCTATCGGTTGGTGCAGTTCTAAACAAAGCGTCGTGGCGGGATCTATATGTGAGCGGAGTACATAGCTTCTGGAAGCAACAAATGAAGATCTGGATGAAAAGTTCATTTCCGATCTAGGTGTCATACCTAGTGCATCGGGACCAATGAAGATCTTACGTGACAATCTTGGTGCAATTGCCTTGGCAAAGAATCCAGATTTCACAAGAGGACCAAGCACATCAAGAGGCGCTTCAATTCCATCGAGGACCAAGTCGGTGGGAGACATAGAGATTTGCAAGATACATACGAATCTCAATGTTGCGGACCGTTGACTAAGCCTCTTCCACGAGCAAAACATGATCAACACCAAGACTCCATGGGTGTTAGAATCATTCTTGTGTAATCTAGATTATTGACTCTAGTGCAAGTGGGAGGCTGAAGGAAATATGCCCTAGAGGCAATAATAAAGTTATTATTTATTTCCTCATATCATGATAAATGTTTATTATTCATGCTGGAATTGTATTACTGGAAACATGATACATGTGTGAATACATAGACAAACTTAATGTCACTAGTATGCCTCTACTTGACTACCTCATTGATCAAAGATGGTTATGTTTCTAACCATAGACATGTGTTGTCATTTGATTAATGGGATCACATCATTAGGATAATGATGTGATTGACTTACCCATTCCGTTAGCTTAGCACTTGATCGTTTAGTATATTGCTATTGCTTTCTTCATGACTTATACAAGTTCCTATAACTATGAGATTATGCAACTCCCGTTTACGGAGGAACACTTTATCTTGGAGGAACACTTTGGTGACCAAACATAAAAGTGGGTGTTATAAAGGAGTCTGGTGTCTAAAAAGGTCTGGGGGCATATTTAGATTATTTTTAACCAATTGTCGGAAAATATCTCTGGGCCCTCTCGGAATGAATCACTAAACCTTGCAAGCTGAAAATAGTTTTACGGAAGACATTTAAAGCGTAAAGAACGCCGTAACGAGATTGAACTAGGATTAGTACCAGGATTGAATCTCGGCAAAACATGATACAAAGGAACAAGTTGTTGTCATCTTTGACGATAAGATCTTGTAGAATATGTAGGACCAATATAGATATTCCCTATTGGTTATTACGGAAAAGTTTGGCATGTTACATGTTTGAACCCTAGAACCTTAAGTTACGATGTTTATATTATGATTTAAGTTTTGTTCCAAGGTGTTGGTCAATTGATATGGAATCAATCTAAAATGGGAGACAAAAATTGTTATTAAGCCTATTTTGGATATGAATGTTCTTGAAATCGGGTTTTACAGGGGTTAAAACCCCAGGGGTTTATCTACATGGGCCCAAAAAAAATGGGCGGGGAGGGCCCCTCCCCCAGTCTGTAGGCAAGGAAAGGGGGGCCCCTTTCCCTTTTCCCCTTCCCTTTCCTTCTCCGGCAAGGCAAGAGAGTTACTGGTGGGAGTAGGACTCCTCGGGAAACCCCTAGGGGGGATCCCCCTTCCTTTAATCAGGAAAGGGGACCCCATGACAACAAGTTGCCTTTGGATGTTCCTTAGGTTGTGGGCCCCTTACCATTTCCCCTGGTATTGTGGGCGGTCTTAAGCAAGCCTGCTCGAAGAAAATCATCAACACCATGGTTTTTTGGGAATTTACATTTTTTGGATCGGGAGTTGGGAGGTCATGAGCGAGCGTGTGCTAAATATAGGGCCTTTTGATTTGATGGTGGGTGAAACGGTTTACATCAACGGGGTTATCGTTCCTTTTGTTAAGAGGGGGACAAACCCCCCGGCTTCTCCCTATCTTGGTTTGGCGGGGAAGAAATTCTCTTCCCCCTTCCCCCCTTCCCAAACAAAAAAGGGAAGTTATATATAATTGTTTAGGTTCTTTTATTTGGGGAAAGCCACCATTACACAAATTAAATTTGGATTGTTTAGTTGTTGGTTTAATTTTGGCATTTGCGGGTTACAAGCCTGTTAACATTATTATAACATGTCCTGGGTTTCCCGCATTTCTAATGATTTTAAAACCTATGATTCCTAGAATATAGTCCTTTTATCTTTGATCGGTCCTTAACAACAACCTCAACCTTTGTTAATAACTTTCCTTTGATACGCCCTCCCCCCTCCCCTCCCTCGGCATTCATCACGGGACTTCTTTTTTTTTTGGGGTTTCTAGTTCCCAACTCCCAACACACCTCAAAATTCCCAAATAAAATAAAAATTAATTTTGTGTGTTCTATTTTGGTGGCCAACAAATGCCCCCTTTTCACATTCAAATATTTATTAGTAGTAGTTGGGCCTTGCCCATCCGGCTCCATTTCCTTATGTTCTGGGCCTTATTTCCCGAACAAATGGGCGTAACCACCGATCTCTATTAATATAGTGCTATCCTTATAACTGTTTTTACCCACCTCAACGACTACCCATTTTGTGTCTCTCCCTTCCTCCCCGCAAACAACAATTATTTTCTTTGGTTTCTTCCCCAAGTTCCCCTTTCACCAACGTCAAAAAATCTTCCGCTTTGAGCAACCAAACACATCCCCCTCTTATTGAAACACAGTACCTCGGTTTTCATGGTCTCCCACAACTTACAACTCCTCCCCATCCGCCTTACCCCTCTCCCCCCTCCCCCCTCCTTCTCTCTCTTCTCTCTCCCTTATTTGCCTTGAAATGGGTTGACCGATCTCCCTAAAATAGCTGGGTCTTCCTTTAACCAACTATGTTCTACCTCATAGTTGGTCTCCTCCCTCCCCACCCCCCCCACAAGATTATCGGTCTAGTAGTTCACAAACACAAACTTACATCCCTCTAAGTTCCTGGCATGCCCATATCTTTGACTTGCACCACCCTTTGATGGCTCTCCATCGATCTCCCCACCACCCACCTCTCTCTCTCTCTCTTCCCCTCCCTCTCCCTCTATTCCCGCCCTCTTATGTATGGATGGCCTCCTTTCAAACATTGCTGTTTTTTTAATTCATCGCCTACCCAAAATAATTACTCAACCCCCCACCCCCCCCCCCAAAACAAAAATCGGCGGTTTGTATTCTCACACACACACTATGGGGCTCCTAAAAGGGTGCTGCCCAATCGTACCAAAACTTTTCCCAACCACACCCCTGGGTCTCGGGACTCTTCTTCAAAAAGGCAGCCCCTTTCTTCTTTGGTTGCCCTTGGTGGAAGGATTGCTCCATTAACAAACAAATTGCATGGCTTTTGTTGAAAAGAGGCAAACCATTCCTATTAGAAATCAACCAACACCCAACCCTAGAGCAGGTTGTATCTCTCCCCCCCCAGGGTGGCCGGAGAGGTGAACTTGCTCCGCCCCCCCCCACCCATTTGGGCAGTGGCTCATGAAAAGGAAAAAAATTTACTTCCTTTTTGTCCACTTTGGTTTAAGAGATTTTAATTGTTTGGAAAAATGCCTTTAGTAGAAAAGAACAAAATGGCTCCAAAAGTTATATGGGTTTTTGGTGTGTTCACTCATTTTGCCCAAAGGGACTCTCCCTGCGACCCTGGCCCGGGGTGGAATGAACTTTGGCTCATTGCGGCTAATGCACTTGGCTCGCCCGGGAAAAGGAGAAAAATTAATATTTTAATTGCCAAGGTTATGGAGAATATATTTGTTTTTAAAATAAAGTTTTTTTTCTTGATTACTACAAAATATATAGGTTATTGGGAAAAGGAAACCCTCCTATACATGTGGGGCCAGCCCACCACGGTTCTTGGGGTTTCTTTCATTCTCCAAAAGCGAAGGCCAATCTTAAATGGGGATCCGGCCAGGGGGCGGTGGATGCTTATGTGATCCGTCCATATGGCGAAACCCTCCCTTTCATAGGGGCCCGTCGTTTCTTCCCCTTTGGGTTGCCTCCTTCTCCTTTAGGGCTGGGCATTCCCCCTGCCGCCTCCCAAGGTTGGTGCCCTGGTAAACTCCTTACCCGCTTGCCGCCTCCATACCCTCCTCCCCTGGTATTTCTCTACTTCTTTGCCCCCCCCTCTCTTGGCTTCTCGTACATTTTGTAATTTTTGTCTCCTATCATTCTTATTTAATTTCTTCAATTTCTTTCCCAAACTCTCTTTTTTGGCCAAAAATGATGATGGTAAGGTTGCAAACTTCATTTATTAAAGCTTTCGAGCGTTGCCACTAATTGAAGCCGGTGGGGTTCACGGTTCAAGGGCTTCGGGATGTATGGATCATTTTTTTCTTTAGCTGCCTCTTTCCAAAATAAGTGTCAACTTTAGTAGTAGTACAACTTTGTACTAAAGTTTGCACAAAGTTGAGACACTTATTTTGGAGCGGAGGATACATATTTAATCATCAATCATTAAGATGCAATAGCATGCATGTTAGTCTCCTTTGTATTTGATGAAATGTTGCAGCGGGCAAACTTGGGCCAGAATACATGTAACATGGAAGCTTCATGCATTAAACAAATTTATCTGATAAATTACATCGTACTATACTAGTACTTCTCCGTTCCTAAATATAAGTCTTTGTAGGAATTTCACCAAGAACCACATGCGGATGTATATAGATGCATTTTAAGTGTAGATTCATTCATTTTGTTCCTTGTAGTGGAATCTCTACAAAGACTTATCTAATAACTAGCCCCAACTACTAGCTCTATCCTCTCCTTGAGCCACATCATCAAAATTGATGTAGCCGTTAGATAGTAGAACATTCCTTTTTCGATCTAGGCGTTGAAAATCCCTAAGCCAATGCAAGCATCGAAATACCTGGCCAATGCATGGAGTGGGTTTTCACATCAACATGTCGCACAGAATGCACCCGGTAGCATGCATTATGCTTACTATATCTCCCGTGTCGAGGCAGACTTAGAGGCATAACCGCATTGAAAGCAATGGCCAAAGTGAGGTAATCTTCACACAACCCATGTAATAAATAAGGAAAGAATACATAGTTGGCTTCGGCCACCACAGTACATAAATAAAATCCATCAATGAGTACACTCAAGGTCCGACTGGAACCAAAATAAAAAAGATACCCCAAATGCTACCAGATCCAATCGTCCCAATGAGCACCCTCGATCATCGGGAAAAGACACATATGACCACGTTCCTCGTCGAACTCCCCTTGAGCTCGGTTGAGTCACTGCCTTTGGCATCATGGAACCGCAATTTTTGGAAGTTCATGAGTCCGGGACTCGGCAATCTCACACCAGATCAAGACTATTTAAGCTTATAGGAAGGACGAGTAGTAAAGTGGAGCTGCAAGGACTAGCATATATGGTGGCTACATAAAGGCGAAGAGGGCAAACGGGTGAACTAATGCGATCAAGTGATCTGAACTACTTCGTCGGACATAACTCCAACACCGTGTTCACTTCCGGACTCCCAAGAAGAGACCATCAGGTTACACCTTGATTGATGTGTATTTTATTTGAGGTCAACTTTGGGTTTTCTCGGACATTAACAAATTCCATCCCTCATAAATGAGCACGGCTTTGAAAGATATTACCTGCGGGGTGTCCCAACAACCCATTATAAGCTCTCACGGTCAGCGAAGGATATTCCTTCTGGGAAGACCGATCAATCTCGGAATCCCGGACTACAAGACATTTAAACAATAAAACAAGACCAGCAAAGCCGGAATGTGCCGACAAATCCCGATAGGAGCTGCACATATCTCGTTCTCGGGACACGGATGAGCGACGTCGGGTTGGCATAAACCCATTAAAGGCGGACATCGCTCAAGTTGGACCCCTTTCGAAGGAAAGCGGCGAGGTTAAAATAAAGATGACCCTCGGGCTCCGGAAAACCGGGGAAAAGGCTTAGGTGGCAAATGGTAAAACCAAAGTTGGGCCTTTTGGGCGAGTCTTATTCAGCGAATGTCAAGGGGTCCATAAATCACCCAAGTGTAAGGAGCATAAAATCAAGGAACATAACACGGTATGGCCGGAAACTAGGGTGGAAAGTGGAACAAAACACGGGCATAAGGCGGGCCTTCCACCCTTTACCAAGTATATAGATGTATTAATTAAGCAATATATATATATTGTGATATCCCCAACAAGTAAAATGTTCCAACAAGGAACAAACTTCACTTCACCCAACTAAAGCGCTATAAGAGGGAAAAAAGGGTAACATAGCCAATCAGCGGTTTGCTAGGAAAGGATGGTTAGGGCTACATGGCAATATGGGTGGCATGATATAGCAAGTGGTAGGCATGCAACATAGGCATAGCAAAAGGCGAGCAACTAGCATAGCAAAGATTGATTTGGTATGGTCTCTTGCAAATGTTCTCGAGTTGTCGAAAGGATCCTCGTAAGCGTTCTCAACAGGTTCCTCGTTCGTCTCGTCCCGGCTCTACCCAAACAACAACACAAACAAAGGGACCACAATAAATCACGGTGCAATGCACAATCAACATGATGCAAAACATGACATGATACGGGATGGATATGCAATGCGTATATGCCCGGAAGGTAAATGATGAACCAGGCATCAACGCAAACCAAGTATGCCACTGGAAAGATAGATGATTTGGTTGAAATCGATATAAAGATCACGGAATCGGATGCGGTTTGGAAATGACAAGCAAAACAAGAATGGCACAAATCTGCCTTAACAATGATGCCATTAGCAAGCAACAATAAATTAAGCTACTGCACCCAAACGTATCAACAAAGCACATGGCAGTGATCTACACAATTCTCACAAAAGATGAGCACTGAGCTACGGCTAGTTCACATCATAACAGGTTCAAAAAACATGGCAAAAGTGCACAAAATATCGGCTGGACATGGCAAAAACAGCATCAGGTTGCAATGTTCAGAGCAACAAAACTACATGCTACAGGAACTTAAAATAGCAAAACAAGGCATGGCATGAATCTACTCAAAGCATAGAACAAAAGTCCTTACTGACCATAAGCCAAAAGGACTAAAAATAAGTAACACCCATGTCAATATTGAAAGTTAGTTAACAGATTCAGCAACATGACATGTCAAAAACTGATAACAGTAGGCATGTTTACAAGCTCAATGCACTCACTACAGAGCCTTATATGATAAACTAAGCATACATACATCAAGAAGACATGGCATAGAAGACATACATGGCAAGAACAATAACATAGCATACATGGATCAACCACAACAAGCGGAAAAAAAAAAAAACCCGGAAAAATTTTGAAAAAAGGGTTGATAACATTCCCCTTTCCAAAAGGATGGATGAAAGAAGTTTTTTTAAAAAAAAAAAAATTAATTTTTTCCAAATTAAATTAAAAATCCAAAAACCCCAAAAAAACACAAAAAAATTTTGCTAGTCCCAATATCACAAAAATACATGGCATACACCCCTGGAAAGATGGCATGGCATTTTACAAAACACATGTAGGACTCAAATTCATAGGATGCCACATTAATCATGGCAAAAATAACAAAAGTGCAAGTTTGTTAAAAACGAAACTAACATCAAACAATTTCCCAAAGGGCCAAATAAAATGACAATGAAAAAATTTTAAATGATCTACTTTTGAAAAATTTTGATAATTATCCGGAAAAGGATCCGTGAAAATAACAAAATCAAAAATTATTGAGAAAGGAGGAGAAAAATGGAGGGGAAGGGGTCGCGGCGGCGGGGGGCGCCACGGTCGGCCCGGCCCGGGGAGGGGGAAAGCACGAAATGGCCCAAACGCCAGGTGGGGGCCCGGGCCAGAGCCGTTGCGGGCGGGGGGATCCGGGGGGCCCGTTAGGGCCCGGGGAAAGGGGGGGGGGCCGGCGCCCCAAGGCGGGGAGGACGATGGGGGGGCCCAAAAAGGGGAAAGGGGAATTGAGGGGGGGCCAACGTCGGGGGGAACAGGGGGGCGGAGGTTTTTTTTGGGGGAAGGGGTGGTTAGGTTTTTAAAGGCAAAACTGGGAAGTCCAAAGAGGTTATTTTCGACGACGTGTCGGGAAGGAACAGGGGAAACTTAGAATTTTGGGCTTTTTGAAGGGGTTTGGGTCCTAAAAAGGTTTTAGAGCCGGTTAATTGGATCCAAAGCGGCCCAAAACCGAAATTGCGGGGTCTGGGGAAACCAAGGCCATGAAAACCTGGCCATTTAAAGGTTTGACCCTGGAAAAAGCAAAAACCCCGGGGAGATAATCATTCAAAGAAAAGGGAAAAGTGGAATCAAGGGAAAGTTAAATCGTGACAATTCAAAAAAAGAGACTGGCAAAATCAAAATGAAAAACCCAAAGGGAAATATCTTCCTGGAAAATGGGATTGGGAAAAATTTGGAAATTATTTTGACCCTCCCCCTAAAAGTTGCCGGGTTTTGAAAAACTCGGAATTGACGGAGGTGATTCGCCCGGGTAGCTTCGGGAATGGTGGACCACTTCACTTTGGAATTTGATTGAGTTCAGTTTTTCGGTTTCTTCTCAATGTCTGAAAGGACCTTAAGGCAACTTTTGATAGGAAGTCTTCATTGGAAGCGGGGGAAACATGTTCCTTTCAAAGGGATGGGCTAATTTACAATGCCTCTTTTCCCAATGCTTGAAAACCCACGATCTGGGGCACTTCCCTTTGATACGGCGGAGTGCCTTTCATTGGAAAGGGGAGGAGCGGCTCCGCAAAAGAATAGGGCTTTCACAAAAGCTTTGGGATTGGGCTTTGAACCCAATCTTCCCTTTTTAACGGAAAGCAGCCAAATTCTTCAATTTGAAATTGGAATGGACTTTAGATGAAAATTTCGAATGGGGCCTTGCCAACAAAAAACTTTTTGAGGAAATTCGGCTTGGAAGAAATTTCCCACTTATCCGGAAAGAACAACCAGGATATCCAAGTTTGATTTCTTATTGGATTTTTGAGGAGGAAATTTGAAGGGTTGGGCCCGGCCTTGAAAAAATCCCAAAACTTGGATAAAGATTTCCCGCCAAATAAATTTGAAAATCCTAAGGAACAAGGAGGTTAAGCCGGGGTTTGTGGTTCTTTATAAAGAAAATACCACTTTTAAATTGCAATCAACAAATCATCTTTCCACGCTTGGTTTGGAAACTCCAAATCCTTTAATTGATAAACTTCCTTCAATAAAGGAGGTTAGGAACCCGGTCTTTGGGTTTACTTTCATCGCGGAAACCACTATTCCGAATTGGCTTTCTCCTTCATTTCCACCAATGATCGAGGTAGGTACATCTTTTCTTCAAATGGAAGGGAATTGAGTGCAAAGCTTTTGGACACCCTTAGGAACCACTCCGGCCTAAAAAAGATCGTAAAGTGGAAGATTGTATTGGAAAGCCCTTTCATCCACTTTCATTTTCCCTGGGAAATTGGTACTCTGATCTTCCAAATGGAGGAACTTGAGGTTGGAAGGTTGAGGAACGAACCGGGGTTAAGATCCAAAGGGTTGGAAATGGGAAATTTTCTCAAAATCTGAATGTTGGCCTTCCGGGTAATTTCAATCGGGTTTACCAATCTTTCCCCTCATTCACGAGGGATTGGGGAGTAAGAACTTAACCTTGTATCGGGAAAAGTCCACCCCCAACGAGTTCTCCTGAAAAGATGGAAAGCCAACTCAAATCGGAGGGGGTATTCCTTTAGAAAGTGGGAGAGGTTAACCAAATCTCCTTTCTTGCATTAACCGCAAGACCAAGAAAACCGAAAATTCAAAGGTTATTCACGGGAGGCAACGGGGGTTGACGATTTCCTTTGGGTATTAACAAGTAACTCAAGCAATTCACATTTGGAAATTGGAAAATTTTGAATCTTGGAGGTTCCAACGAATTTGCAATAATTGAAGACCAAAAAAACCAAATTTGACCAAAGGCCCAATTCAAATTTGGGAATTTGGGTTAACCAAATTGGAGAATACCAAGAAAAGACTTATCAAGCCAAAATTTTTGGAAACTTGCTAAATTATCTTTTGACGTCTAGACCAATCAAAAAGTTTGGAGACCTTTTACTTGGAAACCAAAAATTCATGATGAAAAAATTTTTGTGGGGTTAAATAAGCATATCGGGAAAATGTTAGGGCATTCCGGACAAGAACAAGAAAAACTTGTTTGAATCCGGGTTCTTGTTCACCGTCTATTTCCCCAAGGTCAAGCTTGGGAAATGGACCGAGTTGTCGGCTCAGATGTTGGGAAGGGATAGCTTAGCTTCTTAAAGGGAAATTGGAAAATCGGCTATTTAAAAAAAACCACCCCCAAGGAGAAACCGATGGTCAAACCCGGCGCTTTGTTCATGAGTGTTCTTAATTCCTTCAGCCATCAGGCCAAGCTTGTTGGGTTAAGGGGTTATGGGGTAAGATCATGAACCAAGGGCATAGGAGGCATACCGGGCTCTTGGAAAGACATTTGGACCCTTGGAATAAGAAGCATTATTGCCCTTTCCTTAGGAAAAACAACCAATGGTTTCATCAGGATAGATGAAATCATTGAAGGTATCAATTAATTTGCAGAAATCAATAGCGGTTTTAAACCCGATCCATTGAAAAGATCTTCCGAGCCCAAAACAATTGGTTTGAAACTATAATGCCCTTTGATCTTTGGAAAACCAGGAGAAGCCCTTACGAAAAACTTGTAGCTTTAGGTAACCTTTCAAAATTTGTTTGGCAAAAGGTTACTGAAAGAACGAAATTAAAAAAATTTTGAGGGTAATTAGCGGAAGATTTGTTGGAAGAATCCCCTTGAGTCTTCAAATTTGACCGAAATTATTTGCTTGCCCTTTGAGGAAGATTTCACGGGAAGGGGGGAAGGGCCCCTTGGGAACTTTTTTAATGCCTTTGGAATTTTTCTCCCTCAAGACGGGGTAAGGAGACTTCCTTGGACAAATTGATTGTTACTCTTGGGGGGTGGGTGGGAAACCACGGCCACTGAGTTTTTGGGATAAAATTTAACGGAGGAGGGGAATAAAACTTGCTCTTCCCACTTGGGGAAAAGGGATGAATCACCGACTCTTCAGAAGCCCACTTTACGGGACTTTTCTTGTCCATGGAGTATCTTTAGGTCAAAAAGACAAATAATTGCAATCTTCCTTCAACCTTGAAGATGTATTTCCTTTAGGACTCTTGCTTGAAAACGAGCGGCTGGTATTGAGAAGCGAAGTTGCCCTGCGGATTGGGCTCCTTTTCTAAAACCCTTTTAAGGTAGTCTGAAAAGGGAATCATCAGAATGGCCTCCCGGAACTTTGGGCCACCGGGGATTGTTTGAGTTGGGATCAAACTTGCAAATCCTGGGCTTGCACAATCAAAATGCTTCGTGTCCCTAACCAATTGGGTGGTCACCGGAAAGATTGGCATTAGGGGCCCCAATGAAAGGGCGATTTTGTTATTATTTCCGTTCCTTTGGAAACCTTGAAGATGAAAACATCGGCTTGGAGGGGTTCCAAAGCCCAAGGGCGGATGGAGGGGATTTGATTAGGTGGTTGGGGCTTCGGACCATTAAGGGTGACACCGGTCCGATAGCAAATAGAAAAGAAATAAGGGTGAAACAACATAATCCCAAATAAAATTGAAAAAATGAGCGTGAACAAATTAATCATCAACCCTCCAAAGGTGAAGCCACTTAGATTATAAACAAACTTTAGAAACAAATCGTTTGGCGAAAACAAAAATTCCAAACAACAAAACTGATGAATTTCCCCCAAATTTTGGGGGGCCCCCGGACCCGTTACGACTAAAACAAACAAGGCTCCCAATCCTGCCGGATTCTTTGGGCCACCCTTTAAATCACCAAGGGCGGCCAAAGGGGTTGAACCCCAACTAAATCAACCACGAAAAATTCATGAGCTACTGAACCCCAAAACCCCAAATTTTGGAGCAACGGGTTTGGGGTCGGGGCACAAAAATACACCCAAATAACAATACCTAAATTTTATATGAAAAAACAAAAATCCTCGTCGGTACCTCACCGAAAAAATGATAAAATCTACTCCCTTTTTATCTTTGGGCTTTTTCCCCAAACCTGACAAAAAATTTGACCAAAATGGGGTTTCAAGGAAAATTTGTCACAACCCCAGCCAACCCGGGACCCCAAACCCTAAAGTGAGGCACCAAAAAAGTTTCTCACAAAACCATGGGATTAAGAAAGGATCCAAAAATTTTTGTGAAATTTGAAAAAAATAAAATTCTCGGGTACCTCAAGGCGGAAAGGGGGGAAAAAAAAATTACCCCATTAAAATCCAAGCTCAAAAACCCATTCAGATCAACAAGAAAACAATAAGTAGGGGTCCTAATGGGAGCTCGTTACCAACGCCCCCCATCGGCTAACTTGGAAAGGGCCGATTAGGGAAATAACATTAAAGCAAGTTAAGTATAACTTAAAACCCAGTAATAAATAAGGAAGGATACATAGTTGGCTACATCCCCCCAAAAAAAAAAAAAACAACTTGATCAAAGGCCCAGGAACCAAAATAAAAGAAAGATACCCCAAATGCTACAGATCCCGAATCGTCCCCAGCACCCTCTGATCATCGGAAAAGACACATAATTGGACCACGTTCCTCGTCGAACTCCCACTTGAGCTCGGTTGAGTCACCCTTGGCACATCGGAACCTCAACTGTTTTGGAAGTATCTGAGTCAGGGGACTCACAATCTCACACCAGGAGATCAAGACTATTTAAGCTTATAGGAAGGACGAGTAGTAAAGTGGAGCTGCAGCAAGCGACTAGCATATATGGTGGCTACATCAAAAAGAGCGAGAAGAGGAGCAAAGCAGGACGTGAATCTAATAGCGATCAAAAGTGATCTGAACTACTTCGTCGGACATAACTCCAACACCGTGTTCACTTCCGGACTCAGAAGAGACCATCAGTTACCTTGATTGATGTGTATTTTATTTGAGGTCAACTTTGGGTTTTCTACAAGGACATTAACAAATTCCCATCGCCTCATAACGCGAGCACGGCTTTGAAAGATATTACCTGCGAGGTGTCCCAACAACCCATTATAAGCTCTCACGGTCAGCGAAGGATATTCCTTCTCGGAAGACCGATCAATCTCGGAATCCCGGACTACAAGACATTTACAGCAATAAAACAAGACCAGCAAAGCCGCCGAATGTGGAACAAATCCCGATAGGAGCTGCACATATCTCGTTCTCGGGCACCGGGATGAGCAGGCGTCGGGTTGGCATAAACCTGATTGCCCAAGGCGCGGACATCGCTCAAGTTGGACCACCTTTCGAAGGAGAACTGGCGGGGTTAAAATAAAGATGACCCTCGGGCTCATGAAAACCGGGGAAAAAGGCTTGGTGGCAAATGGTAAAACCAAAGTTGGGCCTTCTGGGCGAGTCTTATTCAAAGCGAACTGTCAAGGGGTCCCATAAATCACCAACCATGTAAGGAGCAAAAATCAAGGAACATAACACGGTATGGCGGAAACTAGGGTGGCAAGAGTGGAACAAAACACGGGCATAAGGCAGGCCTTCCACCCTTTACCAAGTATATAGATGTATTAATTAGAGCAATATATATATTGTGATATCCCCAACAAGTAAACATGTTCCAACAAGAACAACATCTCCATGTTCAACAAGGAACAAACTTCACTTCACGCAACTAAAGCGCTATAAGAGGCTGAAAGCGGTAACATAGCCAATCAGCGGTTTGCTAGGAAAGGATGGTTAGGGCTACATGGCAATATGGGTGGCATGATATAGCAAGTGGTAGGCATGCAGCATAGGCATAGCAAAAGCGAGCAACTAGCATAGCAAAGATAGAAGTGATTTGGTATGGTCATCTTGCCGCAATGTTCTCGAGTTGTCAAAGCTTGATCCTCGTAAGCGTTCTCAACAGGTTCCTCGTTACGTACTGGTCTCCGGCTCTACCCAAAGCAACAACACAAACAAAGGGACCACAATAAATCACGGTGCAATGCACAATTAACATGATGCAAAACATGACATGATATGCGGGATGTGATATGCAATGCGTTATGTGCTCTCGGAAGGTAAATGATGAACCAGGCATCAACGGCAAAACAAGTATGCCACTGGAAAGATGAGATGATTTGGTTGAAATCGATATAAAGATCACGGAATCGGATGCCGGTTTGGAAATGACAAGCAAAACAAGAATGGCACAAATCTGCCATTAACAGCATGATGCCACTTAGCAAGCAACAATAAATTAAGCTACGAACCCAAACGTATCAACAAAGCACATGGCAGTGATCTACACAAGATGCTCGACAAAAGATGAGCACTGAGCTACGGCTAGTTCACATCATAACAGGTTCAAACAAGCATGGCAAAAGTGCACAAAATATCAGGCTGGACATGGCAAAAAC
>JAHIAM010016774.1:0-12993 GCA_021605205.1 Aegilops longissima
ATACTTCTACATCATTGTTCATTCCTCGGTGTGTGTTGTCGTGGAATGCGAAACAAGTGAATTGTGATGTGTGAAATCAATACTCCGAGCAAGTCGCTGCTTGGTAGTAAATGGACAATATCCTCATTCTTAGCGTGTTGGTTATTAAATCATCACCCTAAGATTGATCGTGCTACCTAGTCCTTATTTCTGGTGCACACCGATTGATGAGTTAGAGATCTTGCAAGTCCTCACTCATTTGGTCATATTGTCTTGCCCTCAAAGCAAGATTGTTCTCGAGCTTAGTAACATACCGGTGGTTCAGTGACTTTCCAAATATCTTCTTGGAAGTGTTACAGGGTTGTTTACTGACTGTTATGTTGAGCTCGTGATCAAGTTGTTTTCTTGTAAACCACTCCTTCTCCAAGAACCTGTGTTGGATATTCTGAGCTAGTTGGTTAAGCTAGACAACAACTTGGAGAGTTGGAAGATAAAAGCTTGCCTAACTTAGTTCGTTCAAAGGGATATTCTTGTGTAGTGTGTGTTGAAGAAAGATGATATCTTCATCGATTGGTCCTCGTGATCAGTTGTTGGACCTATTGTCTTATCAATTCTTTGATTTGAGTATGGGCCATTGTCAAGTCAAATCAGAACCAACGATATTATGATGTTGTCTTACTCGTGGTTGATCCTCGAGCATACCCCATTACATCTTTTAGGTCGACCAATGCTATCACCGTGTTCACATGATGGTGGAAGTCGATGATATGGAAATTCCGATGAGTTGTTGTTGAGCCCATCGGTAGCATTTTGTCTCCCCATGAGTCATGTTGAACATCAACCTAGTGTTGGAAATTTGTGTAAGCATTTCTTAGTGTCCGTTCATGAAGCCTATGCTTGGATGGAAGAAGTGACTTCCTCGAACTCAGTGCATTTGATGTAAGTTATCGCCGTGGATTTAGAAAGCTTGTTTGCCTCCTGTGGAATCATCCCAAGTCAGTCATGCATGTGCAAAGTATTATGTGGTTTGATAGGCTGATCATCTTCATTCCATATGTATCCCTAGCACACCAAGCCTGATTGATTTGTTCAAGGAAAAGGGTTCTTTCATAAGAGCTAATCATGACTTATGTTAAGACTTGATATCCTCGATGATGGTTCCCCCACGAACTTGGTAGTGTTTAATATAAGACTACTACGTGGCCATGCTTGTCAGGGACAACGTGTTCACTGTTTTGCAGAACCGCTCATGTCTTGGAGCTTGCTATCATAGTTCACTCCCGAGAATCTATAGCGTCATCTCGTCGATTTGTGTTGCAACCCTTCTTTTCGGACATCTTTGAGTCAAGTGTCCTATCACCAATCGGATCTGAATCTCGGCGAGATATGATGGTTGGAACATTTCAACAGTTGCATTTCGTTCCCAGCTTGCACCGTCCTTGTGCTATTTCACCATAGGCTGCCTTCTTAGTAATTCTTGTCTAGGTTCATTTTCAAAAGTGGACTTACCATGGGTCCCATCCATTTCCGATGATAAGCAAATCATCCATTGTGTTGTCTGTAACAAGGTAGTCGACATCATCCATTCTAGTCCGGTGTACCATTCCTTTGCACTCCACAAGCGATCGTTGTGAATTGCCTAGGCTGGTATGAAGAGTTTCAATGATCTACGAATCAAAAGTAATTCTTTTTGCCACTTAAGGGAATAGCTCTTTGCGTCACCTTTCCAAGGTGTTCCGTTATGGAATCATGGCAATCATCTCCTTGTTACTTTGAAACCATGCACCATCCTACTTAAGCATGGGATGGTTGCCTACCAATTTGAACCTTCGTTATCCATTTCTTTACCATCATTCCTAATGTGTGTTTGTTGTCTCAACTCAAGAGTTGCTCTTCGTCTCCTCCATGAACTAATCTTGAGTTGCTCGATCTTCAAGAAGATTAAATCATGTAGGGTTTCCCCTTCTTTACATTGTCGTGTCGGTGAAGATCTCGAAGCGAGGGCGTCGGACCAAGATGATGGAATGAATCAACATCTTGAGAAGGGCAAATGGATCATGGAGATTGTGATAATTTTGTGACTCCTTTTCCTCTTACCTCCGTCTTGAATCTCGGGAGATTCTTGTTTAGTGAGGGTGAGTTATCACAGCCCTAGAGCTTGCTTGTAGCTAGTAGCATTGCATTCATGTCATCATGTTTAATTTTCATGAAATTTGAAATGGGGATGACCAAGCCCTAGCACTAAAACAATGCAAATAGGTTCAACTTCAAAATATTTCAAAGAACCCAAATTGGTTTGCAAAAATGTTCATGATTAATGGAAAGGGTGAAAACCATATCCGGAGATGATGGATATTTTTCCAAGACATTTTGGATTTTGAATAAACCATATTGTATTTGAATTGGGGCATTTAAATACTATTAATATTTTAAATGCTCCAACAATTCTGAAAATAGTTAAGGGCCTCTGTAATAATTGAGTTAAATGCCCACAATTATTTTCAGGATTTATTTAAATGATTTGGTTTATAAACTAAATCAAACAGAGGCAAACAAAATAGAAACAGTATAATAAAGAAAGCCCAGCCACTTACGGCAGCCCCTTACAGCTGCTCCTCCCTTGGCCCAGCCCACGCTAGTGCGATCGTCGCCTACCTCTGCCGTGGCGAGAGGAGGACCTGCGCCTGCCTTGGCTCACGCCTCCTCCCCTTTCGCTTTGCCTCACGAAGGGCCTCAAGCTCCTCCTCGGCGCCGCCTCTGGACACCCGGCCCCTCTCCTCTCTCGAGCGTCCTCCCTCTCCTCTGCTCCTCTCTCTCTGCTGGACCAGGCGTCACCGTCGCTGCCCCTCGCTGCCCTCGCGCCGCCACCCCCTCTCCTCTCGGCGCTCCAGGCTCCAGATGCTGCCCTCGCCCTCCCGCGTCACTGCGACGGAGAAGCCCGAGCGCCGCCGCGTTTTCCCCTCCATGGACCACTTGATCCTCGTCGCCCGGTCGTCGGCTCGGACCGTCCCGACCTGCCCGAGCGATGCCGCCAGACGCTTGTGAGCTCTGCGTCGATCCCTCTTCTCCCCTCGCGTTTGCATGCTCTAGCCCCATTCACCGCCATGGGCGAGGCTCACCCGCCGTGCCTCGTCGCCGTCGTGGCGAGCCACCGTGGCTCGGCCGGCACACCACCGTGCTCCACACCTCACCGAGGAGCACGTATGCCGCCTCAACACCTTCCCTAGCGCCTGCATCGCCCTAACCGCGTTGGCGAACTCCGCGGCCTCCTAGAGTCATCGTCGGCGTCGATTCCGGCCGCCCGAGCTCAACCCACTCCACCAAGAGCTTCGGCTGTCCCGGCTCCACTTAGATGCCTTCCGATCCATTTGGTGGCGGAGCAGCAAAACCACTCTCGCCTGGCGTCGCTGCTCCGCGCTAAGCGCCGACAGCCGACTTTGACTTTGACCACGGGTGGGCCCGGTTGACTCTCTGAGTCAATGGACGGTGGGGCCACACAGTTAACTATTAGGATTAGTTTTAATTAATTTTAGTTAAGCTAATCACAGCGACACGCAGGACCTTTATCGGTTTGACCCGGACCATGTCCGTTGACCCATGACGTCCTGCTGCGTCGGTGACTCTGATAATTGATTTTCTGGATTTTTATAATTCAGGAAATTTAGAAATACTCTAAACTTCTAAAAATCATATAAATTCAACCGTAACTCCAATGGAAATAAGTTATATATGAAAAATGATCAGAAAAATATGAAGAATCTGTTTATGCCATGATCATGCATGTTTGAACAAGTTAACCTCACTGAATAGGACAAATGGTGATTAGGGCAAATTATGAAATTACATTTGGAATTGGAATTTGTTCTTGTTTGAGTTCCCCTTCAATTAACTTGGCTAGATATTGCATTAGGTGAATTCAGTACCTTAACATGACATGTCATTCATATGAATGTGCATTGCATTGATTGTATTCTCTCTTGTTTGCCGGTAATTGTCCCCTCTCGGTGAGCGTGGTTAAGCGATTGTTTGATGACACCGATGAAGAACTATATTATCTTGAGAGTGCGGGCAAGCAAAACCCCTTGTTCATTCGATATAATCCCACTCTCTGCTCCTGCTCTATTTTACTGCATTAGGACAACAACGACTCATGTGTTACTTGCTGCGGTAGCTGAACCCTTTATCCTCTGCATGACCTATCATTCCACGATAATTAGATGAAACCCACTAGCATGAGTAGGAGTTGTTTGAGCCTGTTGTGCCTACTCATTCATGCTTGTTGTCATGCACTCTTGCTTAGAGTTGAGTCAGGTCGATTCATCGGAATGAATTGGAATGTTGTGTGAACATGTCCCTCGTGTGTGAGCTAAGTGTGTGAACACGATTTGGTAAAGGTAGCGGTGAGAGGCCATGTAGGAGTACATGGTGGGTTGTCTCATTACAGCCGTCCTCGAGGACTGAGTTACGTGTTTGTGATCCATGAAACAGTTACTACCACGCATTGGGATCCTTAATTGACCCTCTGACTTCTTAACCACCCTTGTCCTCGGTCAGGAGTTGCAAGTAGTTTACGGTGTTTGTAGCATCTTTGGGGCGCATAGCGCTGACCTTAGGGGTGGGTTGTGTTGCGGTAGGCACCATGGCCAGTGTACCGGTCGCCCGTTTGGTGTCTGGGAACCTGCACACATCATTGGGGCTGTATGGGAAACCTCGGCGGACTCCGTGCGGATGGAACCCGAATAGGCGATAAACCTGGACTAGGGACTTGAGTGTTTAGGTAGGCCGTGGCCGACACCACGTTGGGCTTCCGCTTGAAGGTTGCGAGTACATGTCGTGTAAGCAGCGGTAAGTGGTGAGCGTGTGTGAAGAAGTACACCCTGCAGGGTTTAATATGATCTATTGAATAGCCGTGTCCATGGAGAAGGACTTACAGGTTGCCTATATCAGTTCATAGACAAGTGAAAGTGGATACTCTAAAATCGCCAAGATAAGCGTGAGTGCTATGGATGGCGTTCTCGTAGGGAGGCGGAGGCGGGTCCATAGTGGTGTATTTGATATGGTGAATATGTGGACTCGTGTGCATACCTCAAAAGAGTTACTTGCGATCGTAGTATAGGATAGCCACGAGTCAAAGCTGGCTTGCTGGTCAAACTCCACCACCCTTTGTTGATAATTATGCATATGTAGATAGTTACGATGTAAGTCTTGCTGAGTACAATTGTACTCACGTTTGCCTATTTATGTTTTTTGCGAGAGGCGTCGGTCTTGCTAGTAGTTCCACGTGGACTTGACATTTAGCTTGTTACCTCAGCTACGATCTTGTGCCCTCGGCGGAATCGGTAGATAGTCGGGCTTCTCAGCCTTTTTCATTTATAGTTATCGTACTCGGACATGTTTAGCTTCGCTTGTGCTTTGATTTGTATGCTCACGAGTGTTGGGTCATGAGACCCATGTTTGTAATATCTCGCTCCTCGGAGCCTAATGAATAAATATTTGAGTTGTAGAGTTATGTTGTGATGCCATGTTGTATTTACATATTGAGCATATTGTGTGTATGTTTGGAAATGCTTGGTATGTGGGGATTCGACAATCTAGTTGTTTATCCTTGGCAGCCTCTCATTATGGAAATGTAGTCTTTCCGGCGATAGTAGTCCCTGGCCAGGTTCACGAGTTATGTGCCACTTCTGCTGGACACTTGGTGGCGGCATGTGTTTCCGCCGTTCCTATATACATCCCTTGAAATGTTCACGGGTGTTAGAGTCCTCCTAACACTCGCCGGGAATCGGAGTCTGTTAACCATGCTACAACCCGAATTTTCGTTGATGACCGACATGCCGATGTGATTCATGTATCCTGTCCCCATAGGTTAGTGCCGCTTTGGGTTCCCGACTAGCCATATCGGCCGGGTTCTTTGTCATTGGATGCTAGCGACACTATTCATTCCGTGAGCCAAAAGGCCCGGCGGTCCCAGCCATGGTAAGCGACACCATTGGAATACCGTGCGTGAGGCGCAAAGTGATATGAGGTGTTACGGCTAAGGTCGATGTGACTTGGAATCGGGGTCCTGCCTGGCGCCCTCCACAGCGCCCTCGGTAAAATCATGGGCCGTCATGGGCACCTCCCGGAAATACCCGCCTTGATCTCCGCCTCCGAGCTAACTTTGGGAGGCCGTGCACGAAGGGCTTTCCTATCGTCCCCCAATCTCGGCCCCCCAGGAGGTCTTGGCTTTTTGATGAAGATGGGCCGTCTTTGGGCCCCCCTTGAAACCACATCGCGGGGGAAGGCCGGGCAAATGGGTACCCCGTTCCCGAAGGCCCGCCAGGGTACCGACTAAAAAAGGAATCCAGTTGGATGTGCTTAAAAGTCAACTTGACAAGTTCAAAATGAAGGATGGTGAAGGTATCCTGAAATGTACTCTGGGGCTCTTATCACAAATGAGATTGGGCTTAGGAAGTGAAGAATGACCAAAGATTCATCATCAAAGAAGATCCTAAGAGCCTTGGATGGAAAATATGATACCATGTGCACATTGATCCAAATGATGCCCAATTACAAAGATCTCAAACCAGCAAGTCATTGGAAGAATTGTTGCTCATGAGATGTCACTCAAGGATAAGGAGGAACTTCACAACAAATCAAGTGGTTCTTACAAAGCCTCATGGAAGCCTCCACATCATCAAGGAGAAACAAACCTTCAATGAAGAATTGAGCAATGGTGAAGAACTTTAACAAATTCTACAAGAGTAGAAGCAAAGAAGGCTCCAAGTCAAGGTCCTATAATGACAAAAGATCTTCTATTGAGGCGTAATTGCTACAATTAAAGGGGCACTATTCCAATGGTGTCGGCACCCTACAAAAGAAGGAAAGATTCTCCAAAAGAAGAAGAAGAAGAATCACCACCAAGAGAGAGGAAGTAGAGATGATCATTATGAAAGAAGACCCTCACGGAAAGCAAGGATTCGGAAAGGAAGGACAAGTCATCAAGGGCTACACAAGCAAGACATCAAGCTCATGTTGTTGAATGGGTTCAAGGCTCCGACTCGAAAATCACTCAGGAAAGCTATCCTCCGACTCGAATATACTCAAGATGAAGGTGTTGCGGTCTAGCACTTGTGTCAACCAACTCCTCCGATATATTTGATTCACCAAATGAAGGTTGGAAAGATGCTTCATGGCCAAAGGTCCAAAGGTAACACGCCATATGTTGATTTCAATATGATGAAGATGACTTGTTGGGTGATGATGATTTACTTGTTGACAAGTCTAGTGATGAATACTATGATAAACGTCAATTAATCATGCTAATCAAGATAAAACGAATGACAATGATAAGGAGAAGATTGAGCTTCTAACTAAAGAACTAAACTTCTTAAGTTAGCTCATGGAAACTATCAAACGAGAACTTTTAAGGACTCATGAGAAGTTACGCTTTGAAAAGCTCAACCTTGAGCAAGGCGTGAGTTCTTAAAGGCAATCAATGATGATCTTCTCAAGAAAAGTTCTTATTACATTGCCAGCGTTTACTCTTATCTCTTACATGCCTCAAGTCAAGTCTAGTAACAAGAACAAAAGGATTCTTCCTCTAGTAGTAACAATAATCATCCAAACCCAATGTTGTTTGCTTAGTAGTTCTCTTGATTCCACTAATGATTCTCTTTGCCAAGTTACACTTGAGCAATAAAATAGATTATTGAAGGGAATTATAGAAAGGTGTTTACAAAACCCTTAGGGAGTAAAGCAATTTGAGGAAATTATGCCCAAAGCAAGGAAGGAACCGGAAGAATCAAGGTGTTGGTTTTGAGAAAGTTCAATGCCAATGGAGTTGAGTGGGAATAAGATCAATACCCCAAGGCGTTTGTTCCCCAACAAAGTATGATCCTACTTCTTTCAAAGGGACACAAGCTCAAGATGATCTTCCACCACAAGACCACAAGCAAAAAGGCAAGGACAAGCGGAAGAAATTGATGCATTTGAAGAAGCTCCTATGGCCTTGTCAGTGGGTTCCCAAGACTACATCAAATTCCACTTCATCAATCGACTACAACTAAGGATTCCCATCAAGATGATGTGGATCCGAAGAAGAAAGAACTAGAGGGTTCTTGAGGGTGACTCCGCCAACATATTTCACTCATATCATTTTGGCAAGGACAAGTGCAATCAACTTCCATCTTGCACTAGTTTGAGTCACAAACCCTCTTGTTAGTAATACAAGGGACAAGGTAACCTAATGCTCTCATAGAGATTATCTTGTGTGTGCATCACTCTATTCTATGGATATCCTTGTTTGTTCCTTGTAGGACTAACCCTGTAGGTATTGAAAGTGCAACTCACTCCAAAGTTGCTCCAAAGATCTACATCAACATTGAGCATCCATCTTCAACACCCATGAAGTCATAATTAAAAAACCCAAGGTTAGTTTATCCCTCTAAGGGATCTCACATCTAGGGGAGCTTTACTCTAAGAATTGAGCTAAAGCAACTCTAATGGTGTGAACACAACAATGCATTATGTAAAAGTGGTAACCCCACTTGAGCTTAAGCGATGAGTATGACCTATGATCAAATGTTCTCATTTGACTCCTAAATCAATATGCTCATATATAGATGACCTAGTCATTGCTAATTGTTAGTAGATGCTAAATTGGTTTGTGCATGCTTCACCACATATTTCATTTGCCATTTTTTATTGTCAGCATGTTGGTTGCATATTTTACTCATTGAGGACATCCACTTGTTGTTTTGATTGATTGTTTTCTTTTCTTTTTGCCAAGTGGATGGACCAGAATGCCTAAGAACCTTCTCTAGCTATCTATGCTTTTCTGTCTCAAAAACTCTATTCATGCCCATCACAAAAATTTGGCAAGTCGATTCGAATCACTTTTGTTGAGGAGCACCAGTCCCGATTTGTCATAGACTTAAACTTCCAAAACTTCTTTTTGCGTTTACGACCAATTCATCCACCGGTCATCCGGTACCGGGACCCGATCCTAAGTCCACCATCTAGCATGTAACACATCTAACTTTGGGCCTCCAACGCGGTTTATTCCCAGGTGTCGCCTTACCATGGCGGGACCGTTTCGTCTTTTGGCTCCGTATATGATAGTGTGCTAGCATCCATATGACAAAGAACCGGGCGACATGGCTAATCGTGAACCCAATGGCGCTAACCTATGGGACAGGCATACATGAATCACATCGAGCATTGGGTCATCAACGGTTTATTCGGGCTGTACCCCGGGCTAAAGAACTGGTATCCCGGGTTTGAGGCTAGGCAGGACTCGAATAAACCGCGTGACATTTCCCGAAGGACGGACATAGGAGCGAAGTGAACACATGCCGGCCAGTCAAGTGTCCAAGCGGTAGTCTTGGGCTAGCGGGACTCCGGTGAACGGGCTGTAGCGGACTACTATCGCTCGGAGGCACGAGACTACTTTCCCCATATGAGAGGCTGAAGGATAAACAACTAGTTTGTGGATCCCACATACCAAGCATTTCAAACATACACAATATGCTCAATATGTGTAAATTACGTGGCATCACAACATAACTCTCGACTCAATATTATTCATTAGGCTCGAGGGCGAGATATTACAAACATGGGTCTCATGACCTTTCCGAGCATACAAGTCAAAGCACAAGCGGAAGCTAAACATTGAGTAACAACTACAAATGAAAAAGGCTGAAGCGACTATCTACCAGATCCTGCGAGGCACAAGATCGTAGCTGAGGTAACAAGCTAAGCGTCGAAGCCCATGGAACTACTAAGCGAAGCGTCTCTCTGCAAAACATAAAATAAGCAAGCGTGAGTACAATTGTACTCAGCAAGACTTACCAGAACTAACTACATATGCATCATTATATAAAGGGGTGGTGGAGTTTGTGCACAAGCCAGCTTTGACTCGGTGGCTATCTGAACTACATTGCAAGTAACTCTTTTGAGGTGGCGCTTGCAGTCCACATATTCACCATATCAAATACACCACTATGGATCCGCTCCGTCTACCTCGAGAGCATCCATAGCACTCACGCTTATCTTGCGTATTTTAGAGTATCCACTTTCACTTGTCTATGAACTATGCAAGGGTCCAAGTTTCCATATCGAGGAATCCGGCTATTGAATAGATAATGATAACCCTGCGGTGTACTTCTTCA
Organism: Aegilops longissima; assembly: GCA_021605205.1. NCBI lineage: Eukaryota > Viridiplantae > Streptophyta > Magnoliopsida > Poales > Poaceae > Aegilops > Aegilops longissima. Next base: position 10,131 of record JAHIAM010016774.1, read on the forward strand.
CCCGCTCTACGCCACTTATCATACCTTGACGTCATGTACCTCGGCAACCTTCAAGCGGAAGTCGGAGAGTGACCCGACTGACTAACCACACAGTCTCTCGTCCAGGTTTATCGCCTATTCGGGTTCCATCCATAGAGATCCGGCAGGTGTCGCTCCAGGCCCCAAGCGATGTGAGCGGGTTCCCAAGCCACCAAGGGTGCCACTTGGTACCGTGCCCTTGTACTAATCATCCCAAGCCCACCTGCAAGGTGCCACTTGGTAGACTACTAACACTACCTACAAACACGAAACTAGTTGCAACTCTGGCAGAGATCAAGTTGATTAATAAGTAGAGAGGTCGAGTTCTGGAACCCAATGTGTGGTAATGCTGTTCATGGATCACAAACAGAACTCGGTTCACGAGGCGGTTTCAATGAGACAACCCACCATGTACTCCTACATGGCCTCTCACCTACCTTTACCAAATCGTGTTCACACACTTAGCTCACACACAGTAGGACATGTTCATAACAATTCAATTCATTCCCGATGAATCAGACCCGACTCAACTCTAAGCGATGCAGGCATGACAAACAAGCATAAATGAGTAGGCACAACATGGCTCAAACAATTCCTACTCATGCTAGTGGGTTTCATCTAATTCTTGTGGAATGACAGGTCATGCAAAGGATCAAGGGGTTCAGCTACTGCAGCAAGTAACACATGAGTCGTTGTTGTCCTAATCTGATAAAATAGAGCAGGGCGAGAGAGTGGGATTATATCGGAATGAACAAGGGGTTTGCTTGCACGCACTGAAGATAATATAGTTCTTCATCGGTGTCATCGAACTCATCGTCGGTACATCGTCTCACGGAGGGACAATTACGCAAACAAGAAGAACACAATCAATGCAATGCGCATTCACATGAATGACATGTCATATTAAGGTACTGAATTCACCTAATGCAATAATAATCCAAGTTAGTTGAAGTGGAATTCAAACAAGGTTGAACTCCAACTCCAAATGCTATTCATAATTACCTAATCATGATTCATCCTATTCAGTGAGGTTAACTTGTTCAAACATGCATGATCATGGCATAAACAGATTCTTCATATTTTCTGATCATTTTTTATATAAATTATTTCAATCAAATTCGGTTGAATTTCTATGAATTTTAGAAGTTTAGGACATTTTAAAATTTCCTGAATTAATTAATCGGAAAATGATTATGGCGTCGCACCCGTGGGTGGCGTCATCAAGTCAAGGGGGTCCAGGTCAAACTGACCAGTGGGACCCGCATGTCGATGTTAGTTTAAGTTAACTTTAATTAGAACTAATCTAATTAGTTACGGAGGTCCACGTCATTGACTTGAGGCGATCCGGGGCCCCCGGGTCAAATCGGTGGCTGGGCGTTTAGCAGGGCCCCCAGCCGCGCAAGTGAATTTTACTATTCCACGACCAAATGGGTGGGAAGGCACCTAAAGGGGTGGGGAGGGGGAAGCTCTTGGTGGGTTAGCCGTGGTGGGGTGGTGAAATGGGCAGGGCCTAAGCGGCGCCGGAGTTCGGCCAGTCGAACAGGCGCTAAAAACTGGCGGCGTGGAATGGCGTTCGCCTCTGAGAAGTCGGTGAGGGGTGGTGAGCTCGGGGGGCGTCTTGATTTGTACAGCTCGCCATGGCGTGGCGAATCGGCTCAGTGGAAATCGGTGTTAGCGAGAGAAAAGGGCGAGGAGAGGATCGGCGCAGCAGCTCACCTGGATCGAGCGAAGGGTTGGCGAGCTCGGGGAGGCCGGGCCAGCAGATTCGGCAGCGTCAGCGGTCGAGGAGAAGCAGTGGGGCGGCGCCTCGGGCCCGTCGGAGGCTTCGGTGAGGGAGGCGAGATGGAGTGGCGGGGCTCGGGGGCATGTCGGGAGGCTGGGGCGGCTGTGGCAGGGGTATGCGAGCAATGACGGCCTTCGTTGGTTCGGCGAGGAAGCGAGGCGGAGGAGGGAGGAGCTCGGGGAGAGGTGGAGGCACAGGGGCGTGGCTGTCTCAGGGCGTCGAGGTAGCCGGCGGGGCGGGAGGAGGTGGCGCTCGGCGCGATCGCGTCCTCCTCCTCCTCTTGGCAGAGTGGCGACAAGGGTGAGGCGGTTGGTGGGCTGGGCCTGCGGCCCAGCAGCGAGGAAAGGTGGGCGGCACAGGGCCTTGCGGGTAAATGGCAGTCGTTCTCTCCTTCTTTTATTTCCATTTCTATTTTCTGTTTTCTATTTTGTTTGCCTCTGTTTTAGTTTAGTAAAATACTAAACCATTTTATAAGATCTGAAGATAATTATGTGGCTGGAACTAAAGTGTCGAGACCACATAAAATATCCCAATTATTGGACATATATTAAGTATATATAAAATATATTTCCAATGCAAATAGTTATTGAATTAATTCAAAGGCCCAAAATAAAATGTTTGATCACTCCAAAATTATTGGTTTGAATTTTATTCTTGCCAATAATTTTTAAAATGAAAAAGAACATTTCCTTGGAAACATTTGAAGCAATTTTTAATGTTGATCATTTATTTTAAATGATTCTGAGGCTCTCAATTCCCCAATTCAATTTTAAAGGAAATTTAGACATGATGCATGGATGCAAGAAAAATCAAGCTAGGGCTGATCAGGGGTGTGAACTCACCCCACTAAACAAGAATCTTGGAGATTCAAGGCGTGGAGTAAGAGGAAAAGGGAAGTCACAACTATCACAATCTTCATGATCCATCGCCCTTCTCAAGATGTTGATTCATTCCATCATCTTAGTCTTGGCGTCCTTGCTTGAGTCTTCACTTGACACACAACGAAGAAGGAAACCCTACATGATTCAATCTTCACGAAGATCAAGTAAACATGATCAACTC
>JAHIAM010016776.1:0-16432 GCA_021605205.1 Aegilops longissima
GCGGCCACTCGTCATTGGCGTCACGAAGTGCCGGTGATACCACGGCGAGTGCCCATATCTTTCCCGTAGTTGGTTAGTGCGTATAGGCTCGTAGCCAACTCAGATCAAATACCAAGATCTCGTTAAGCGTGTTAAGTATCCATGAATGCGAGCAGGGCCAGGCCCACCTCTCTCCTAAGCAGTCTCAACCTGCCACTCGCTCATACAAAAGATCCACTCATGGTGCTCCACGGTCGACCCGACTTTAGTCTCCACATGTATCATTTATAAATATATAGTATATACCGTGATCACCTCCCGAGTGATCACGGCCCGATAATATAACTGTAGGGACAAGAATGTAGGGCCCACAGATGAAAATACTAGCATCCTATACTAAGCAAGTAGGATAGCAAGTAAAGGTAACATTGATAGTAACAAGGACAGGCTATGCATCGGGATAGGTATAACAAAGCGATAACATGCTACACTACTCTAATGCAAGCGTATAGAGGAGTAGGCGATATCTGGTGATCAAGGGGGCTTGCCTGGTTGTTACGGCAAGAGAGGGTCGTCAACTCCGTGAGTCGAGCTGGCAGCGCAGCGTCGGTCTCGTAGTCTACCGGAGAAGAGAGGGAAGAAACAATGAATACCATGTAAACATATGCATATCGATGCATGACAAGACAAATAACGATGCTAAGCGTGCCCTAACGTGGTATGAGGTGGTACGGTTAAGAAACATCAGGAAAGTATTCCGGTGTTTAGCGTTTTTGAGCGAAGGGCGGAGGGAAAAGTTGCGAGTTCGATAGGTTAGGGGTGTGCAGCGGACGAGCGGACTGCGTATCGGATTCGTCTCGTCGTTACGAGCAACTTTCATGTTGAAAATATTTTAATCCGATTACGGTTAAAGATATGATTTTCTAAAGATTTTATTAATTTCTGGAATTTAATTAATTATTTAATCCAATATTTTCCAGAATATGTTGGGGAGCGTAATAATTTCAAAAATTTCCTACGCTCGCAAGATCATGGTGATGGTACAGCAGCGAGAGGGAGAGTGTATGTCCACGTACCCTCGTGAACCGTAAGCGAGCGTTATGACAATGCGGTTGATGTAGTGATGCGTCTTCACGATCCGACCGATCCAAGTACGAGCGTCGGCACCTCGAGTTCAGCACCGTTCAGCTCGATGGCGATCCCGGACTCCGATCCAGCAAAGTGTCGGGGATGAGTTCCGTCGACGCGACGGCGTGGTGGCGATGATGATGCTCTACCGGCGAGGGCTTCGCCTAAGCTCATGACGATATGACCGAGGTGGAATATGGTGGAGGGCACGCTTTACGGCTAAGGGACGATCCGTAGATCAACTTGTGTGTCCATGGGGTGCCCCTGCCCCGTATATAAAGGAGTGGAGGGGGAGGGCGGCCCTCTCTGTAAGCGGCGCCCTAGGGAGTCCTACTCCCAGGGAGTAGGATTCCTCCTTTCCTAGTCCAACTAGGAACCCTTCCATGTAGTAGGAGTAGGAGAAAAGGAAAGGGAAGAGAGAAGGATAAGGAAGGAAGGTCGCCCCTCCTAGTCAATTCGGACTAGTCCAAGGGAGAGTGCGGCCACTCTTTGGCCCTTTCCTTCTTTCCCGTATTTAATAAGGCCCAATACGTATTCCCGTAACTCTCGGTACTCCCAAAAATACCGAATCACTCGGAACCTTTCCGAACTCGAATATAGTCGTCCAATATATCGATCTTTACGTCTCGACCATTTGAGACTCCTCGTCATGTCCCCGATCTCATCCGGGACTCGAACTCTTCGGTACATTAAAACTCATAAACTCATAATATAATTGTCATCGTAGCGTTAGCGTGCGGACCCTAGGTTTCGAGAACTATGTAGACATGACCTAGAACTATTCTCGGTCAATAACTAGCGGAACCAGGATGCCCATATTGGCTCCTACATATTCTCTGAAGATCTTTATCGGTCAAACGCGCAACAACAACATACTTTGTTCCCTTTGTCATCGGTATGTTACTTGCCGAGATTCGATCGTTGGTATCAATACCTAGTTCAATCTCGTTGGCAAATCTCTTTACTCGTTATGTAATGCATCATTCCGTAACTAACTCATTAGCTACATTGCTTGCAAGGCTTATAGTGATGTGCATTATCGAGAGGGCCGAGATACCTCTCCGACAATCGGGTGACAAAACCTAATCTCGAAATCGCCAACCCAACATGTACCTTTGGAGACACCTGTAGTACTCCTTTATAATCACCCAGTTAAGTTGTGACGTTTGGTAGCACCCAAAGTGTTCCTCCGATAGCAGGAGTTGCATAATCTCATAGTTACGGAACATGTATAAGTCATGAAGAAAGCAATAGCAACATACTAAGCGATCAAGTGCTAGGCTAGCGAAATGGGTCAAGTCAATCACATCATTCTCCTAATGATGTGATCCCATTAATCAAATGACAACACATGTCTATGGTTAGAAACATAACCATCTTTGCTAGTCAAATAGAGAGCATACTAGTGACTATATGTTTGTCTATGTATTCACACATGTATCATGTTTCAGTTAATACAATTCTAGCATGAATAATAAACATTTATCATGAAATAAGGAAATAAATAATAACTTTATTATTGCCTCTAGGGCATATTTCCTCAGTCTCCCACTTGCACTAGAGTCAATAATCTAGTTCACATCATCATGTGATTCAACACTAATATTCACATCAGTATGTGATTAACACCCATAGTTCACATCGTCATGTGACCAACACCCAAAGGGTTTACTAGAGTCAATAATCTAGTTCACATCGCTATGTGATTAACACCCAAAGAGTACTAAGGTATGGTCATGTTTTGCTCGTGAGAGAAGCTTAGTCAGCAGATTACTGTCACATTGAGGCAGTATGTATTTTACAAATATTCTATGTCTACAATGCTCTGCGGAGCTACTCTAGCTAATTGCTCCCACTTTCAATATGTATCCAGATTGAGACTTAGAGTCATCTGGATCGGTGTAAGCTTGCACCTATGTAACTCTTTCTGACGGGCTCTTTTATCACCTCCATAATCGAAAATATTTCCTTAGTCCTCACTAAGGATATTCTTGACCAATGTCGATGATCTACTCCTAGATCACTATTGCCTCGCCAAATTCGAGCAAGGTATACAATAGATGCGGTACATACATAGCATACTTTATAGAACCTATGGTGAGGCATAGGGAATGACTTTCATTCTCTTTTCTATTTTCTACCGTGTGCGGGTTTGAGTCTTACTCAATTTCACACCTTTGCAACCTGCAAGAACTTTTCTTTATTTGTTCCATTTTGAACTACTTCAAAATCTTGACAAGGTATGTACTTATTGAGAAAACTTATCAAGCGTCTTGATCTATCTCAATAGATCTTGATGCTCAATATATAACAACTTCACAGGTCTTTCTTTAAAAACTCCTTTCAAACACTCCTTTATGCTTTGAGAATAATTCTACATTATTTACGATCAACAATATGTCATTCACATATAATTATCGAGAAATGTTGTAGTCACTCCCACTCACTTTATTGTAAATACGGCTTCTTTTGCAAGTCCGTATAAAACTATATGCTTTGATCACTCTATCAAAGCGTTTATTCAACTCGAGATGCTTACCAGTCCATAGATGGATCATTTGAAGCTTGCACATTTTGTTAGCTCCTTTAGGATTGAAAAACCTTGGTTGCATCATATACAACTCTTCTTTAATAAATCCATTAAAGAATGTAGTTTTGACATCCATTTGCCAGATTTCATAAAATGTGGCAATTGCTAACATGATTCGGACAGACTTAAGCATCATCTGTTGAAAAATCATTGTAGTCAACACTTTGAATTTATCGATAACCTTTTTGCGACAAGTCGAGCTTTGTAGATAGTAACACTACTATCGACATCTGTCTTTCTCTTGAAGATCCATTTATTTAACGACTTGCGATCATCGAGCAAGTCAATCAAAATCCATACTTTGTTCTCATACATGGATCCTATCTCAGATTTCATGGTCTCAAGCCATTTCATGAATCGGGCTCATCATCGCTTCCTCATAGTTCGTAGGTTCATCATGGTCTAGTAACATGACTTCCGAACACTATTACATTGCACCTAGTGCGGATCTTACTGGAAGACCTCGAGGTTTGGTAGCAACTTGATCGAAGTTTCATGATCATCATCATTAACTTCCTCACTAATTGGTGTAGGAATCTTTGGAACTGATTTCGTGATGAACTAATTTCCAATAAGGGAGAAGGTACAATTACCTCATCAAGTTCTACTTTCCTCCCTCACTTCTTTAGAGAAAATCCTTCTCTAGAAGGATCCATTCTTAAGCGAATGTTTTGCCTTCGGATCTGTGATAGAAGGTGTACCATGAGTTTCCTTTGGGTATTCTATGAAGATGCACTTCTTGATTTGGGTTTGAGCTTATCGGGTTGAAAACCTTTTTCACATAAATCGCAACTCCAAACTTTAAAAGCGACGACTTAGGTTTCTTTGCTAAACCATAGTTCATCGGATTAATCGTCTCAATGGATTTAGATGGTGCCCTATTAAAGTGAATGCATTTGTCTCTAATGCATAACCCCAAAACAATAATGGTAAATCAATAAGAGACATCATAGATCGCACCATATCAAAATAAAGTATGGTTCGTCGTTCGGACACACCATAACGTTGTGGTGTTCAGTGGCGTGAGCTGTGAAACTATTCCACTTTGTTTTAATTGAAGACCAAACTTCGTAACTCAAATATTCATCTCCACGATCAGATCGCGGAAAATTTATTTTCTTATTACGATGATTTTCTACTTCACTCTGAAATTCTTTGAACTTTTCAACTTTTCAGACTTATGTTTCATCAAGAAGATATCGCATATACTGCTCAAATCATCTGTGAAGGTCGAAAATAATGATACTTGCCACGAGCATCAACACTCATTGGATCGCATACATCGGTATGTATTATTTCCAAATCGATGGCTCGTTCCATTGTTAGAACGGAGTTTTAGTCATCTTGCCCAAAAGCCGCAGTTACTTAAGCATCAAATGATTCATAATCAAGTGATTCCAAAAGCCCATCGTATGGAGTTTCTTCATCTTTACACAAATATAACCTAAACAGTGCCACAAATTAGTTGCACTATCATTATTAACTTTGCATCTTTCGGCATCAATATTATGAATATGTGTATCACTACGATCGAGATCAACAAACTATTTTCATTGGGTGTATGACCATTGAAGGCTTTATTCATGTAAGCGAACAGCAATTATTCTCGACTTTAAATGAATAACCGTTTTAATAAACATGATCAAATCATATTCATGCTCCAGCGAAAACACCAAATAACATTTATTTAGGTTTAACACTAATCCGAAAGTATAGGGAGTGTGCGATGATGATCATATCAATCTTGGAACTACTTCCAACACTCATCGTCACTTCCCAAACTAGTCTCTTTTGTAACTCCTGTTTGAGTTACTAATCTTAGCAACGAGCAGTATCAAATACTCAGAGGCTACTATAAACACTAGTAAGGCACATATCAATAACCTGTATATCAAATATACTCTTGTTCACTTTGCCATCCTTCTTATCTACCAAATATTTGGGCATTTCCGCTTCAAGTGACTATTTCCTTTGCAGTGTAAGCACTCATTTCAGGTTTTGGTCAGCTTTGGTCTTCTTCCGCGGGAGTGACAACTTGTTGCCATTCTACTTAAAGTTTCCATTTCTTTCCCTTTGCCCTTTTCTTGAAACTAGTGGTCTTGTCAATCATCAACACTTGATGCTCTTTCTTGATTTCTACCTTAAATGGATTTCAACATCACGAAGAGCTTGGGAATCATTTTCGTCATCCTTGCATACTATAGTTCATCATGAAGTTCTAGTAACTTAGTGATGGTGACTGAAATTCTGTCAATCACTATCTTATCGGAAGATTAACTCCTTGATTCAAGCGATTGAAGTACCGGACTATCTGAGCACATGCTCACTAGTTGACGATTAGCCTCCATCTTTTAGCTATAGAACTTGTTGGAGACTTCATATCTCTCAACTCGGGTATTTGCTTGAAATATTAACTTCAATTCCTGGAACATCTCATATGGTCCATGCGTTCAAAACGTCTTTGAAGTCGATTCTAAGCCGTTAAGTATGGTGCACTAAACTATCAAGTAGTCATCACATTGAGCTAATAGCGTTCATAGCGTGCGCATTTGCTCCTGCAATAGGTCTGTCACCTAGCGGTGCATTAAGGACATAATTCTTACGTGCGCAATGAGGATAAACCTCGGATCACGGATCTAATCCATCATTGCTACTAACATTTTCAATACAATTTTCTCTAGGAACACATATAAAAACATAGGAAGCAAAAACATAGGGAAGCAACAACGCGAGCTATTGATCTACAACATAGATATGCTAATACTACCAGGACTAAGTTCATGATAAATTAAAGTTCAATTAATCATATTACTTAAGAACTCACTTAGATAGACATCCCTCTAATCTTCTAAGTGATTCACGTGATCCATATTAACTACACCATGTCCGATCGTCTCGTGAGATGGAGTAGTTTCAGCATGAACATCAATATGTTGATCATATCTACTATATGATTCACGCTCGACCTTCGGTCTCCGTGTTCGAGGCCATATCTGTTATATGCTAGGCTCGTCAAGTTTAACCTGAGTATTCATGTGCAACTGTTTTGCACCGTTGTATTTGAGCGTAGAGCCCTATCACACCGATCATCACGTGGTGTCTCAGCACGAAGAACTTTCATAGCGGTGCATACTCGGGAGAACACTTCTTGATAATTTTAGTGAGAGATCATCTTAAAATGCTACCGTCGAACAAAGCAAGATAAGATGCATAAAGGATAAACATCACATGCAATCAATATAAATGATATGATATGGCCATCATCATCTTGTGCTTGTGATCTCCATCTCAGAAGCTTACCGTTGTAACATCAAAATTTCCTATTTGGAATGTTTTACAATTATAGCTAAGCATCTATGCATCTGTTTGAATTTGAATGCCATTTGAAGTTTGGAAGAGTTTTGAGTTTTCAAATTTGAATTCAAACTATGGCAAGTGGCATCATTTCAAAAACTATACGATAAATACTTGAGCAAAAGTATGAGAGGAGTAAACATGACACTCCAAAATATCGGAGGAAAACATTGCCAAAAGTTTTGAATTCAAACTTAGTTTTATTTGAATTTGAAAAAAATGAATTTTTATAAAGTTTGGATTTTGCCTTTAGAAAAATGTTCAAATGATAGGAATTTTCCCCGATCATTTTGGTATATATATATGTCCTATATAAAATATTTATATTGTATAAGTTATCTCTGTTTTGTTTTATTAAAAAATAAATTTTAAAAAACCCCCCAGCTGAAGTCTTTAACCCGGCTTGACCAGGCACCCTTGACCTTGGCTGACCCGGCCCACCAGTGTGACAGGCATTGTGTGAGCCGACCTCCTCCCTCGCCCGAAACCTCTTGCCGGCGATGGCAAACCGCTGCCTCCCCCTCTCTCGCGGTGGGCGCCACGTCTTCAACCCCTGCCCACGCTTCGCGCGCGCGATCGCGGATCCCGGCGGATCGAGGTTGATCCTCGATCCCCCCTTGCCATGAGCCCCTATTTAAACCCCCATTCCCTGCCCCTCGCGGAACCCTCCTCCCTCACCGCGCTCGCCGGAGCCAGCTCGCCACCGCCATTCGCCTCGCCGCCCGTCGCCCTAGACCTCCCGAGCTCGCCCGACTCCACGAACCCCCCCTCGCCCCGCACCCGCCGAACGACTCCGCCCACCCTCGCAGACCGGAGAGGCCAACACACTCGCCGCCCGCCGCCGCCGTCGTCGAAACTCCGGTATGGAACCTCCCGCCGTCGATCTAGCCAGCACTAGGATTAGAACGAAGAATATGTCTTTAAATAAAAGCTGGCCCGGTTAGTTTCTGGTTTATTTTAGTTAGGGTTTTCTTTATTTAGCCGACCCATTCGTTTAACCATAGGGCCGTTTAGTTTATATGCTTTCGGTCGTAGGTTGGGCCATTAGGCCATTTTTCTTTTATTTTCGTTTTACTTTTTTATGAAATAGTTCATTTGAAAATTCATATCTTTTATTCTGTTTAATATTTTTAGGTGATTCTTTTTTGGTTTGCAAATTTTCTATAGTTTCTGTAGAAAATATAATTAGCTATGTTAAAATTATTTATAATTGCTTTAATTTAGTTTTAGTCGAATAGTAAATCTGTTATAACATGAGTTAGGAAAATTATTTTATATGATTCTTTTGTCCCAACTTTATTTTGACATTGCCTAACCGTAGGAATTAATTGGTATTTTAGGATTAATAAAAAAATAGTTTTAAGCAGAATCTTGTTATTCTTAATTAATTAACTAGCTCTTTTTTCCTATTATTTTAATTAGTAAATAAATTTATTTTTCACATGTGATTGATTATTCTAGGATAGTTTCTGTCACTTTAAGGGATGAAATTTTATTTATAATAAATAAAAGTTTTATTTTATTTTCTTAATAGAAATTGAATTAGGCCTAATAGGAGTTTCATAATAGATTTTAAGTTAATTCTTTTTGCTCCTAATTGCTTAATGCATTCTTTTCATTAAGTTAACAAAAACTCATGCTTAGGTTATGTTGAGAAAATTTTGTTATAAAAACTATTTTTAGTTGTTGCTTGAAGTAGGAAAAACTTGAGTTGGTTTTTCTTGAGTTTTCCTTTGGGTTTTGATTTGTTTGTTTGGTGTGTTATGTTACTATGCTATTGTATTATGTGATCCTATGCTATATGCTTATTGTGATTATTGTTTGTCTCGGTAGAGTTTCAGTCTTGGCTTGCTACTCTGAGTCTTTAGCTACGAGGATCATCGGCAAGGCAAGTCTTGATCATGTTATTTTCAATACCTATGATTTTGTGCATTAGTAATTATACCACCCCACCATGCATGCAGTAGTTGAAATTTTGAAGTTATTAATCTTGAGTAGTATCATGTGGTAGGATGAACCAATCCCTTGTTACCATGACCCGGAATGAAGTAGTTTACTTTGCTATGCTCGTGGCGGGGTTTGGTTGAGTGAAAATTCATAAGAAGATGTGAGAGTCAATGGTGATGACAACCCCATGAACTACAAGAATCAAGATGGACTTGAAATTCACTCTTTGGGTGGAGGGCGGTTGGCGGGCACCTGGAGAACCAGTGGTTGGCGGGATGCATGGAGAGTGCCATGACATCTTGCGGAAAGCTTCACCCAGCCACGAAGAGCGGATGGATGCCCCATTGACGGGAAGCTTACATGCAGCCGCAAAGCCATTATGGACGGCTGGGTCAACCAATAGTGGCGCTGGCTGGGCGGTACTGAGATGTAGAAGAGCGGTAGGATTGGATGGGTGGCGGTAGCAGAAGAACTCTTTGGAAGACCTGTTTCATCGTCCGTCTTCAAACACCATGAAGTCTGAAGACTTAAAGGAGGAATGATTCTTGCGGGTAAAGTCATAAACCTCTCTGAGTTAAAGATCTAATCGATTAGCCGTGTCCCGATTACGGACAATTTGAGCCTCTGGAACTTGGAAGTATTGAAATCTCAACACTAAACTAATAAATTAATTTGAGGGTTTATGACTTAATAATTTGGGAATGAGACATTGGTTGGCGGAACCATCTCAATAACTACCAACAATTATGTAGTATTTGCAAACAAGTCCTTTGTAGTAGGAAAAAAAACTGGCTTTTACAAAATGATGAAACTTAGAGCCCCACAGCCAAAATGCATATAGTTCTAGTAACTTTATTATTGTTATTCTCTTTATGACTTGACTTATTCAAAAGCTGACCTACTGCAGCTCAGCGTCTTATGTTGCAGAGATTTATTCGATCGGGGTGAGGCTCGCTCAGCGCTTAGCGATTGCCCTAGTCGGATGGACAATATTTAATCCTTCCGCATTAGTAGTTTATTTCTCATGAGTTGGCCTTGGGCGAATTTATTCTCTTGTAATAAAGACTCTATATGAGAATCGTGTAATAAATTCAGGTGTGATTGAACTTTGATTATTTCATCGATGTCTTGAGTACCATGATGATCTTGGGATGAATACAGACGGAGATTTGACCGATTTTGGGTCGGTCGCTCTGAAGATAGTATCAGGCCTACTGCCGACCGTGGGATCGTAACCCCTAGGATCGGAAAGCCATAGGAAGAGACCATTTACTTTATATCCTTATCATTCCGTAATTCTCCTGTTCATTTGACTCCTCTCCGATTTTCAACATTCTAGATGGCGTCGAGTTCACCCAGTTTGCTACGGAGTTTTGCCAGCCCGATGAGGCGATGCCCTTGGCGGGAAGCTGGTCGGATGGTGAAAAGCTGAAGATTGCTACGCCCTCGATCACCGGAAGCCAACAATGCCAAGCGGACACCGCTTCAGGATTGAAGTGCATATTTGAGAGAACCGGAGGACATCACAGACCTATTGACTTTGAGTTCACGATTTCAAGCTGGATCATCGGAAGGGACATGGCGATCTATCGTGCCCTTGGACATCTCGAGAAGAGTACAAAGGCAGAGCTCGATCCTTGAGACCTCGCCATGGTTTCTCGCAGAGCAAGGAATGGAGATATCATCCGTCTGCGTGAAGGGCGACTCCTCTCTCTTATATCCGGGACTTGGAGTGCCTCCTCGAAGCGAGAGATCCGGACTTCGCCCGTAACTTCGAAGGTACAGGCTGTTGTTCATGTTGGGCCTGGAGAAGGCACCGCGGACTTCCTTATCATGAGAAGAAATCGCGGACTTCATGGAGCGTCGACGACACGAAGATGAAGCTTGCCGCAATAGAAAAAGATGGACTTGGGAAGACCTTTTTCGAGTGGAGATGATGGACCTCTCGTGAGCAATGATCAGGATGAAGTTCCTTTGGAGGAAGCAGAGGAGGCCACGGAGGACATCGCACACGGAGGGCCTTAAGTTATTGATGAAGACATTTGATGACCATGTTATTCTTATCGTTAGATTAGGTTATTTTGATTAGTCATGAGCTTTTGTATTGGCAGATTGAACCATGTTTGAGTGGAATGAATAAATGATTGGTGTGTCTATGATTGTGCATTCATATGGGTAGTGTTATTTCTCATTAGACCATTGTTCTATTCTAATTTTCTCATCCACCCCAAAACACGGATGCCTCCGAGTGACCCGGTCTCAACTTCCCGGAGCTCACCCAGCACTCGGCAGCGAGAATGCCATGTACGGATGCTCATCGAATCGAACAACAACAACAATCCGCCGCCACCACCACCACCCCTGACAACTTGACTCGATTCACGAGGCTGAATCCGCGATGTTCTCTAGCAGCCTTGGCGATTGTGGCGACGATTGGCTCCGCAAGATCGGAAGAGCTAATCACTGTTAGAACCTTGATCTCGAGAGAAAGTGCGCTTTGCGCTATCAACGATGGACCTGCAGCTTCTTGGTGGGAGAACTACACCACTTATCCCTCGGCACCATCACATGGGATCAGTTCGACGGGCCTTCCGCACGCTCATGTTTCAGTGGAGCCATGAGTGCGAAGCGTGAGTTCCACAACTTACGCCCGAGAACCGTCTTGTGGCGCGATGCGTGGATGAGTTAACAAGCTAGCCCGTTATGCTCCGGATGATGTGGCCATAGATGCCTGGCGGAGAAGTTTCTCGAGGACTCAATGATGAGCTGGGCATGCAGCTTATGGTGGCTACTTGCCAACTACCGACAGCTGGTAGACAAGGCCATCATACTTGAAGGCAAGCAGCAGCAGTTGAAAGCATAGCGGAAGTACAGCCGAGGAAGCAACTCGGGAGCTCAGCGAAGCCCGTTATGCACCATACTCGGGAGGGCACCCATCACAACCATGGAGGCCATAACCATGGAAGAAATGGGAACAACATAACCAGGACAACAAGTCGGGGCAATGGCCATGGCAATGGAAGCGGTAATGGCAATCAGCATCGTTACGCTTGGCTCAAAGGATCGAGTCACATCACTGTTTCAAATGCAACGAGGGCTATGCCACGGCGCGAAATAGCGGAGGAATGGAAAGCGGCAATGGAGGCTCGTGAAAAGCCCAACCCTTTCCCTCGTGCGGGGTGAACCACATTGGCGTGGAGGGCGTCTATGATCAGCCGGAACTTGTGGTTGGTAAGTTTTATTGAATTCACGTTCAGTTTGGTACTCTTTGATTCGGTGCAGCGCATTCATTCATATCAAGGGTAGTTGTGGAAGAAATGCAGGTTGCCCACTAAAACCCTTAAAACCCCCTTGGCGTCGGTTCGCGGGAGGAGAAATGATGGCAGCTTAGGCTGTCATGCAACCCTCAACATCGGGAATCATAAATTTCCAGACCTCATAGTGTTGAAACCGGACCTTGGATGTAATCCTAGGCATGGATTAGTTGGCAGTTTGAAGGAACATAAATGCCCATAAGTCTATTCTCCTACACCCGGGCAGAAGAGGATCAAAGTATGGCGAGCACAGCGGA
The DNA here is from genome assembly GCA_021605205.1 of Aegilops longissima. Lineage (NCBI taxonomy): Eukaryota > Viridiplantae > Streptophyta > Magnoliopsida > Poales > Poaceae > Aegilops > Aegilops longissima. The sequence goes on from JAHIAM010016776.1 coordinate 12,570, forward strand.
GATGAAGAATCGGTGCATTCCCTCACGGGCGTTGTTAGGAGGAAGTGCGATGGTGCAAACTTTCGATGTGTTAGGAGGTTACGGGAATGCCACGGACGAGATATTGAATTTCTGATTGAGTTATTGCCGCACAGCCCCAATATCCAAGACCTTATCGGATGCCTGAATGAATTGAAAGAGATCAAGGATCAAATTAATGAGTTATTGGAGAAAGGATATATTCGGCCAGCTCATCACCTTGGGAGCTCGGTTCTTTTGGTAGAAAAAGGATGGAAGCTTGAGGATGGTTGTGGATTATCGTTGCGTTGAGCAGTAACCATCAAGAACAAGTACCCTCTGCCGATGATTAATGATCATTTTATCAGCTAGTTGGAGAAGGTATTCTCTAAGATCGATCTTGATCGGTATCATCGATTGAAGATTGAAAAGGATATACCCAAAACAGCATTCACTACGGTATGGTTTATATGAGTATACCGTCATGTCATTTGGATTGACTAATGCTCCTGCATACTTCATGAATTTGATGAACAAAGGTATTTATGGAATATCTGGACAAGTTTGTCGTGGTGTTCATTGATGATATCTTGATTTTCTCCAAGAGGAAGAGCATAAGGAACATTTCGTCTAGTTGGAGAAACGAGAACATCGATTTGTATGCCAAGTTCAGCAAATGTGAATTTTGGCTGAAGGAAGTTGGATTTCGGACATGTTATTTCAGGAGAAGAATAGCAGATTGACCCGCCAAGGTTGAATCGATCACCGATTGGCGATCACCCACCTCGATCAAGGAGATCCGTAGTTTTCTCGGACTCGCGAGGATATTATCGGAGGTTTATTGAGAACTTCTCCAAGATTGCCAAACCCATGGTGAGCTGTTGAAGAAGGAAGCCAAGTATGTTTGGACCGAGGATTGTGAAGCCATTTTCAGGAATTGAAAAGCGTTTGGTTCGCCCAGTGCTGATTTTCGGACATACACAAGGAATACGGGTTTATTGTGGCGCTTCTCGTCAAGGACTCGGAGGGTATTAATGCAGGAAGGTAAGGTTGTAGCTTATGCCTCCGACAGCTACGACCTCACGAGATGAATTATCCACACATGACTTGGAGTTAGCGGCCGTAGTGCATGCACTCAAGACACGGAGACATTTCCTCGCCGGAAACCGTTGTGATGTTTACAGGATCACAAGAGCTTGAAGTATATTTTCATGAGAAAGAGTTGAACCTCGGCGAGGAGATGGCTAGAGTTGATAAGGACTATGACATGAGATTGCATTACCACCGTAAAGCTAATGTTGTAGCGATGCTTTGAGCCGTAAGAGTTATGTGAATACTCTTACGCGGGAGATTACCCGGAGTTAGTCGATGACCTCGAGATCTCCGTGGAGATAGTTCAGAGGATATGTTGCAACTTTGGAAGTACAGTCCACTTTGGCGAAAGGATTCGTGAAGCCCGGAAGTCGGACAAGGAAATTGATGAGATAAAGCAAAAGATGAATGAAGGAAAAGCTAAAGTTGTAGGATGAACACGGAGCTATATGATTCGAGGATCGTATTTATGTACCCAATGATCCCGAACTCGGAAGCTAATTCTTGGGAGGCTCATGATTCACCGTACTCGATTCACCCGGTAACACCAAGATGTACACGGATTTGAAGGAAAGTTTACGGTGGGCGGTATGAAGAAGGATATTGCGAGTCGTGGCGATATCGATGTTTGTCAGCAGTAAAGCAGAACATCAAAAGCCAGCGGGTTACTTCAACCTTTGCGATTCAGTTGGAAATGGGAGAAACTTGGAATGGATTTTATCACGGGATTACGGGCCCGTTCGGTTATGATTCTATCTGGGTAGCGGTTGATCGTTTGACCAAGGTAGCTCACTTCATTCCGTGAAGACTACTATACCAGTGCTAAGTTGGCCAAGATATACATGACCAGGATGTTATGCATGGAGTTCAGAGTATCGTGTGGATAGAGAACGGTTTACCTCAAAGTTTTGGGCGGTTGCATGAAACTTTGGGCACGAGGCTGGAATTGATCTGACCTTTCATCCATGAAGAGATGGACGGACAGAGAGTCAACCAGATTCGGAGGACATGTTGAGAGCTTGTGTGCTGACTATGGGTCTAGCTGGGATGATAATTTGCCATCGCGAGTTACGATACAACAAATTATCAATCGATCGAAGATGGCCCCTTCGAGCTCTATCGGAAGGAGGTGCAAAACACCATTCTTTGTGGGATGGTGTTGGAGATCGATCACTTTTCGGTTCCGATCTTATCGGGATTCGAAGAAAGTCAAGCTGATTCGAACAGACTCAAGATAGCCGGTCGAGACGGAAGAGTTATCGCGATGGCGCGAAGTGACTTACAAAGCGGGAGACCGAGCATATCTTCGTGTTCCGCCGTGGAATCAAGAGGTTTGGTGTCAAGGAAAGTTAGCACCCGATTCATTGGCCCTACAAAATCCTCGAGCGTCGTGGGAAGTTGCTTACAAGTTGGAATTGCGGAAGGATTGTCGAAGTTCATGATGTCTTCCATGTTTCTCGGTGAAGAAGTGTCATGCCGACATGGCTGATATTCCGTTGAGAACCACGGTGCCCCTAGAGGCCATACAACAGCGGTGATCTGACCTACAAGGAGAAACCGTCAATTCTCGAGGCTGGCAGAGTCACCCGCAAGGTCATCAAATTTTGCAAGGTCTTTGTGGAGTCATCACTCAGGAAGAAGCCACACAGGGGCCTTGAAGACCTTCTTGAGACCACCCTCACCTATTTGCTAGCCAACCCGAATCTCGGTGAGATTCATCTTAAGATGGGTAGGTTTGTAACATCCCAAATTTCCTATTTGGAATGTTTTACAATTATAGCTAAGCATCTATGCATCTGTTTGAATTTGAATGCCATTTGAAGTTTGGAAGAGTTTTGAGTTTTCAAATTTGAATTCAAACTATGGCAAGTGGGAATCATTTCAAAACTATACGATAAATACTTGAGCAAAAGTATGAGAGGAGTAAACATGACACTCCAAAAATATCAGAGAAAACATTGCCAAAAGTTTTGAATTCAAACTTGAGTTTTATTTGAATTTGAAAAAATGAATTTTATAAAGTTTGGATTTTGCCTTTAGAAAAATGTTCAAATGATAGAATTTTCCTTGATCATTTTGGTATATATATATATGTCCTATATAAAATATTTATATTTTATAAGTTATCTCTGTTTTGTTTTATTAAAAAATAAATTTAAAAAAACCCCAGCTGACCGAACTTTGCCTGACCAGCTGAGGCACCATGGCCCGGCCCAGGACCCACCAGAGCGCAAGCGCCAGCTGGCCGACCTCCTCCTGCCTGAAACCTCTTGAGCCGGTCGCCCGCGCGCCGCCTCCCTCCTCTCTCTGCGGGTGGGCCACCACCCGTCTTCAACCCCTGCACGCAGCTGCCGCCGCCGATCGCGGATCCGCGGATCCGGGATTCGATCCTCGATCGCCCCCCTTGCCAAGCGGCCCCCTATTTAAGCCTCCCCCCTTATTCCTCCCCCCTGCCCCTGCTGGAACCCCTCCTCCCCTCACGCGCTCGCAGGCCAGGCTCGCCACCGCCGCCATTCGCCTGCGCCGTCGCCCTAGACCTCCCAGGCTCTGGACTCACAGAACCCCCCTCGTCGCCCCGCACCGCGAGCGACTCCGCCGACCTCCCGGCGACGGAGGAGGCCAACACACTCGCCCGCCGCCCGCCCCCGTCGTCGAGCTCCGATGGCCTGCGGAACCACTCCCCGTCGATCTAGCCCAGCAGCTAAGTTAGAACCAGAAGGTATGTCTTTAAATAAAACTGGCCGGTTATTCAGTTTATTTTAGTTAGGGTTTTC
>JAHIAM010016779.1:0-14433 GCA_021605205.1 Aegilops longissima
GGGGCCCGCCCGGCAAGTGCCTTCAGCGTCCCGGGCCTTGTCGCGTTTGGGATCAGCGCTCGCCAAGCCTTCCGGCAAGCTCCTCTTGCGAGGTCTTATTCCTTCATACAGGTGGCCTTCAGGCAAGCTCCTCTTGTCGGGGTCTTGTCTTTGCTCTTGAATGGCTCAAAGGGAGCCCGAGTTTAGCGGCCATCAAGTCGGCGGCCTTGGGGCCTTTCGTGTCCGTGCACCAGTTAAAGGTCTGGGTACCCTACTCTAATCAACCGGGAGCCCCGGGCTGGGCCACCTGCAGCGCCAAGCTCTGTTGGGCCAGGCCCAAAACGATCTGCAGTAGCGTGGTCTTGATTACGCCGTTATTTGCCTTGGACCCACCCGTCTCCCCAAAGCACACGTCGGGGCGTGGCATCGTGGGGAGATCGTGGGGCTTTCTTTAATGGGAAAAATGGGCGCCGTCCCTCTCCCTTTATAAGCGGGGAGCAGGGGCAGGGCGCCCACTTGCCCTCCTGTACATCGGAAAAACCCGCCACTTTCCCTTCCTTCCGAGCCCAGAGGCCTCCGCCCCTCCACGCCACCGGTGCCACCACGCCCGTCGGCTTCCTTCACCGCGACTCGATGGCTCGAAGGCCGATAGGGAAGGCGTGAAAATCCGTCGGCGCAGGGCTTCGCTTGGCGGGCGGGCCCTCTTGACCCCTCCAGCAGGAAGGAGCTGGTGGATATGTACTACATCTTTTGGTCGTGGTGACCGGGGCATCCAGCGCCACGAGGTCATCTCTGCCGCCACATCTGCCAAGGTCTCCATCGGGTACCCTTCTTCGCGATTTTCTTACAGTGCGGGCTGCCCCTTTCTATTTTACTGATGTCATGAACACATATGGCCTCCGCCTCCTTGACTTCACCCCAGCGCCATTCTTACCATGGCGTTTCGCACATCTCTGCGAGAACTTTGAGGAGTCCACCCAAGCGTCGCACTCTTCGCCATTACTTCTCACCCAGCGTGAGAGAGAGCCACTTGCGGATGCATGGACCTCTAGGATCGGCAAGAAGGAAGCATATCTTGGCGGAGAGTTGCTTGAAAGAGGAGGTGGAGGGCTGATTGGTGCTGGATCTTAGAGGAGGAGCCCCAGCCTTTTACGCCTGCAGACCCCCATAGTTAGTGGCCGTGGAAGCAACTTAGGCGCGGGGCGACAAGTTGAAGATACCTAACTAGGATTTTGCGTCTCCGGCAAGCAGGGCTTACCGTAGGAGCAGTTAGCGGGACTTCGCCGCGGCCGTATTCGCCCTTGCGGGGAAAGGAGGCCTGCTTGGGAGTTCGAGCGGCCGGATATCATGAGGCTGCGCCCAGTCTGGCGGAATTTCACCACCTTGGAGCTTGCGGCATGCTGCGGGAGCTGTTCAAGCTGAGCGGATAACCCGGGATGGTGCATGCTGCGAGGGAGTTGTGCCTTTGCGGCAACTCGTCGCGATGGCATCCGTGCTATAATGCCGTTGTGTGATTCCCATGGGATCGTTCCAACCTGGCGGAGCCGCCGATGACATAGTGCAACAGTTCTTTGACACTTTGGTTGAAGCCCGATCACGCCCGGCGAAGGCGGCTCACCCGACACCCTTTGCTCGGGAGATGGCGGCGCATGCCTAAGGTGGAGGAGGCTGCGAAGGCCGCCCGGCGCGTTTGGGTTCCCGTCGAGGGGCGGAGAGGGCGAAGCGGAAGCCTGCCGACCAAGAGGAGTTTGTCGGTGGGAGGAGCAGCCCGGGACACGACCGAGTGAGCTGCCGGGCGCCTCTCCTCCCCGTCAAGTAGCTTGCCGGGAGGGCTGTCCCTGAGAGACATCTCCGGAGGACCGGAGAAGTGTCGGGAGCATCCAGTCAACAGCCGCCGCCCAGCCGCGCTCCAGCGGCAAAATCTTTGTTGCCGGAGGCGCCTCATTCCGCCATGGCGGAGGCGCGGGGCCTTCGGAGCGGCCCTGCACGCCAAGCGTCGGAGAGTCTTCTCCCCCAATCCGTCGTCTTGGGCAGAGTTTGATCTCTCGCTCTCAGCTCGAGGAAGAAGAGGAAGAGTAAGATCTTGCGCTGCTATTGTATTCTTCCAATTTATTGCTTTATCTTATATCTGATTGGTTCCACTCTGAACTTTCTTCTTTTAGGCGTCGGCTCGAGGGCCGAAGAGGGCAAGATGCGGTTGGTGTCGTCTCGGCGACTCCTGACAACAGGGGAGGCCGTCCGGGACTCCTTGCGGATCCGTAACCCTTCACAGAGCAGCCCCGCCGCCCCCAGCATAAGTATTTGGTATGCTTCCCGTGGTTAAGCGGCTTGGCTGCTTTTCGTTACTTATATCTGGTTTGTTGGACTTTGTGGGCGAGCAGCCACATCATGGAGCACGGAGGCTACCCATGAGGTCCAGCCTCATCGGAGGCCCGGAGGCCGCTCGAGATTCCTTGCTTCCTTCGCCACCAAGGAGAATTCCCGCCAAGGGGCGCTCTCCGGCAAGGGAGGCTTCTCCGGAGCAAGGAGCTTCCCCGACAAGGGGCAGGATCCTCCGGTGGTGGGCGCGGGCTCGAGCCCTCTGCGGTAATCTTCTTGTCTTGATAGTTTCCTTTGGGTTCTGCTCTCCCGTTTCTCTCTTCTGATGTCTGTTTGATTTGTGCTTCCTCCTTGACCATCAGATCTGTCTGCGGAGACCGATGGACCAGAGGCTGCCGGGACGCCCGGTGGCGGAGTGTCGGCGCGCCAGCGTGGGAGGAAGGCTGGTCTTACAAACCCGTTGGGAGAGGCGGCATGGCCGTGGGAGGAACCGGCGATCGCGATGGTCCGGAGGCCGGGGCGAGGCGCTGCACCGACCGCCCGATCCCCGCCACCGATGCCGCACGGACTCAGAGCCCCATCCCGTAGCGTGCCTGAAAGGGTGTCTTCATCAAGCTCCCATGGGCATCAAGCTCCAGGCGCCCGGGAAGGAGACCCGATGCGGACTGCTTGCCTCCGCCGGCTGTCGTGGTTGATGCCCGAGCAGCGATGGTGAACCTGAGGAGGCAGCTGCTCGGGGAGGTTCTTTGTCGCTCTACGCGCTGACAAGCCCTGGAATCGGGCACATGGCGGGGAGGCTGACTTGGAGAAACATGCGGAAGAGCTCCAGCAGCGCCAACAAAGAGACTCTCGGGACATAGCGAGGGCTCGGGAGCAACTTGGAGGCGCCGCCTTCATCTTAGAAGAGGCGAGGTTGAGGAGCAGCGAGGCTTGCTGGTGAAAGCTCTCCGCTCGAGAAGGTGGTGGCGGCGGAAGATCAACCTCGATAGCTTTGAGGAAGATCTCGCCGTGCCAAGCGATTGCGGGCCACTCCAAGAGGCAAAAGATGCTGCCGCGGCTCCGAGGCCAAGAGGATGGAGGCGAGGTGGCTCAGCTGGAGTCCACCCTCCGGAAAATCCGAGGAGGTCGCCGGGCTGAAGCGAGTGAGAAGGGCTTACACCCTCGGCGAGCTGAGGGCCGTTTGGGAAAAAGATCAAGAGATCGATGCGCCAAGGGCGTCAAAGCGGATCTGGGCTGAAATTGACCACCTTGTCGGAGGCGTTGAGCAGCGCCGAGGCGGGAAGCGGGCCTGCTGGAGAAAATCAAGACCAGGAGGATTCTTTGTCGAATCTTGTGACCGCCCGAATAATCTTGAGGACAGCATAATGCATTGGACAGAAGGCCTCGTGGACACGCCGCCGGCATCCATTATGAGCTGATAGCGTTGGGGATAACAGATCTTGGATATTCCACGGCGAGAACCTCCAACCCAGCGTCAAGCTCGGTCTATTCTTCAAAGGCGTGTTGGCGGGTATCCGGCGGCTCGGGATGAGTTCGAAACAACTGGCGGAGGAATCACGAATCTGTGCCAAGGCTCTCGGAAGGTGTTGATGAAGGTGGCCTTTCGCCGAGCGTCGACTTCTCCAAGGCCCTCAAGTCCTTCCTCCATCTGCCCGATGTTGAGCGCTCAAGACCCTTATCGCACCCATTGTGGACAGGGTGGCCGGAGTTAAAGGCTCGAGGCGACCGCGTGGATTAGGCCGCCAAGTCTATCTTTTTCTTGTCCTTTGAGATCATGTTTAGGCGAAAAATCTATTAGATCTGCGACAAGTTATTATGTAATATACACTATCTTAGGAAATCGAATGCCTTTATTTCCTTTACTTAATTTCTTCCTTGTATGTTTTCCTACGCTTTCGAAACTTGCGGTCAGGCACCCTTGGCGCCCAGTGGAACTTGACAACTTTTGGCGGGTGCTACCGTCAAGCAACCTCGTCGCGGACTACGCAGCTCACTTAAGTTGTTAAGCGGACTCGAAACAAAGTAAGGGCGACTAGTCACGATTTGGTTCCTCCAGCGCAGGTTTTCCATACAAAGTACTTCGTTCGAGGAAGATAACTTCGAAAAATTTAAAGCTGTAAGCAAACTTGCAACTTAGCTTTTATTTGTCCATCTTCCGGCAAAGGCGGCGGTTCCTCGGCGGCACTTAGCCAACATAATTATCCTCCTCTCCTCCCCGGTTAACTTGTGGGTGGATGAACCTCCTTCTTGTTTGAAGAAAAAGACAAAAAAGCTTGGAGCCTAATGGCTCATTATAAACTTACGGATGCAGGTGCTGCACAAGATGTTAGTAAACACATGCAATATGATTATGAAAGCATGTATTAACAAAATGCGCAACCATAAACTTCTTGATGCAAGTTCTGCGCGGCTTTGTACGGATTACATGCCGGCGGCAAGACTTGTACAAAAGGGTGGTTGCGAGCAGGTTCGGCAACGCGCCTCATGGTAAAACTTCGAAGATGTTCTATGTTCGGAATTGCTCACGGAATGCCATCTTGGTCTCCAAAGCGGACAGCGCGGGCCTAGTATTCGTTTCACCCGATAAGGCCTTCCCGGCGTCAACTTTTGGAATTCTTGGCGGATTGAGCGGCGAAGAACAAAATCGCCTTCCTCGAAGCTTCGGCATTAACTGCGGCTATGGTAGCGGCGCAAAGCTTCTGTAACGAGCAGCTCGTCGGCGCTGAAGATGATCTTCCTCGAGGAGCAGGCGTCATCTTTCGCAGCTGCTCTTGCTCAAACTCATCATAAGCAAGCACTCGGGTGACCCTATCTGAGTTCCGTGGGAGAACTGCCTCTGCTCCATAGACTAGAGCAAAGGTTGTCGGCGTGGCTCGATTTGGCGTCGTCTGATCGACCAAAGAACCAGGCAGCTCCTCGATCTAGTTCCTTCCGCCTTGTGCGACGTCGAGTTCGGTCTTGAGTCCTCGCAGCACTTCAGCTTTGCCCTCTCCTTGACCGTTGCTTCTCGGATGACAGCGAAGCAAAGCAGATCTTGGCGCAAGATCTTGGGCGTCTTGCATGAAGGTGCGACTTCGTGACGTAAGTGCCGTTGTCGGTGATGATCGGTTAGGAATCCCAAAGCGGCAAACAATTGACCTAAAGAACTTGGGTGGTTTTATCACCTTCCTCCGGTTCCACTTCGGCCACTTTGTGAACTTGTCGATTACGGCGTACAAGTATTCAAAGCCCCCACCTTCGGGGAAGGGGCGAGATGTCGACCCTCGAACCGGAAGGGCCAGGATAAAGGTATCGTCGAGAGCTTGAGGCTGGCTGGTGTATCGTCTTGAATGGGCCTTGCGCTTCACACTTGGTTACTTGTGCGTTGCATCACGGAGGCCGGCGGAAGAAACCTTCTGGAAGCTTTGCGGCAAGTGTTCTTGCGCCAATGTGGTGACCACATATGCCTCCGTGTATCCTGCCAACACACATCCATCTTCGGCAAATACACTTCAATTTCACTCCGTTGAGTCTTCTTACATGCAGTATGTTGTCAATAAGCTGGTACATACTTATTGTAGGAGCTACTTTTCCGCTTCTTCTTGCTCTTGGGAAGTTCTCTGTTTGAAGGAAATGGGCGATCTCTTGTGCCCATGTTGGAGCACTGGCTCGACAACAGAGACTAAAGGCTCATCTATCCTGTGGGACCATCGGCTTCTCGGCAGGACCTGCGGGTGCTGGAGCTCGATGATCCCGTCAAGCTGCGGAGCTAAGCTTGTCGGGGCGTTGCTTCAGCGATACAAATGGCATGGTTTGTCGGGCGATGCTCCTCGGTGATATTTGTGTTGGTTTAAGGGACCTTCTTGGCGGCGGCTTGAAGCTCTGCGGAAAGTAGTTCGAAACCAATTTTCTCTTCTTGCTCTGTCATTGATGGTGTTACGGTTGGCTGAGTTAGCTTGAGCACAAAATCCCTGGTCCACAGGTAACTTAAGTCGGCACATTTGGAGAGGCCATCAGCTATATCATTCTGCTCTTGGAGCGTGTTCCATTTGCGAGCCTTCAAAGTGCTCTTCCAGCTTCCTCACTTCATCGTGTCGCTTCCATCAGCGGACTCTGATAATCTTTATTTACTTGGTGGGCGACAGTTCGAGTCCCCACGACAATGAGCTTCTTGATCCCAAGGTCCTGACAATCACGAGACCGGCAAGCAAACCTTCATACTCGCGGTATTGTTTGTTGCTTGTTCCTTGGGAAAGTGCATCTAGACTATGTACTTGAGGTGCTCTCCGGTGGAGTGCGATAAGCAACAGCGGCACGCGTATAGCACGAGCACCATCAAAGTACACAGCCTCTTTATTTGCCTCCTTGGCGGGGATGCTCGTCTCGGAATCTCTTCATCCTGCGTTGGCGTCCATTGCTATGAATTTTGCCAATGCCCTGCTCTATATAGTTGAAGTGCTTTGAACTTAAGACCAAAGCTTGCAGTTCGTGCCCACTCAACAATCCTGCACTTTGCTTGGATTTTGCAAAATCCTCTTGATGGAAGCGAGTGACAACTGTTATCTCATGTGCTTGGAAGTAATGGCGCAGCTTCCTCGAGGCCATGAGGAGGCTAAAAGCAACCGCCAGTACCTTGATCTAGCCCCTGCGAGAAGGCCGACAAAAGTACACTTTGGCTGAACCATCTTCTTCGTATCTTAGCATGACCCTCGCTGATCCGTCCTTATCGGGACCAGGGCTTGGCCTGAAGCCCCTCGCTTGTCGTGGGCCACCTGCCTCGGTTGCGGCTCATCATCCGCCTCTCTCTCCGCACTAGCAGCACTAACCACTTGATTGGTGGCTGCTATATACAGCAACAACTTCTCTTGTGGCTTAGGTGCGACAAGTATTGGAGTGGAGGACAGGTATCTCTTCAAGTCTGCAGCGCACCTCCGCTTCGAGTCCATTTCATTGGACCTGCCTTTTCAAAATCTTGAAAAGCGGCTACTCATCGAACTTAGAGATGAACTCTTGAGAGCACCGCAGGCAAGCTTCACGACATCCTTGGCGCTTTGGTGCTGATCTACTCAATGGCCTTGATCTTGTCGGGATTGGCTTCAATTCCCTGAGATACAAAGAACCGAGAAGCTTGCGGAAGGACTCAAACATGCACTTCTCGGGGTTGAGCTTGAGGTTGATCTTGCGCGGGTTTGCAAGCGTCTCATCAAATCCTGAACCAAGGTTGCCTTGTCTTTGCTTTTGACCACTATAGTCATCCATGTAGGCTTCTACATTTACGTTGTCATGGTCCAAAAGCATCATGGACTACCTTGCAAAGGTTGAACCAGCATTCTTCAAACCGAAGGCATCCGTATAAGCGATCGTGCCACATGGTGTGATGAATGCGGTTTCTCTTCATCCTCTTCGCCATGAAGATCGATGATATCCTGAATATGCATCAAAGCAGCGCAGATCACACCGGTGTAGAGTCAACAATCCGGTCGTCTGAGGCAAGGAAATGGGTCCTTGTGACAAGCTTTATTAACATCTGTGAAGTCAATACAAAGTCTCCATTTCCATTAGCCTTGCTACCACTACGGATTGCCAACCATGTGGGGTGGAGGACTCCTCGACAACCTGCTGCTTCCAATTTCTTGATTTCTTACGCTTGAATTCTTGGCTCCTTTGCTGTTTCCTTTTTGCTTGGGGGGTGAGGACAGATAGCTAGGTGGTGCTCAATTACTTTCCGGGAACACGGGGATATCGATGGTTGCCATGCAAACACCCGACATTCGCCCTGGAGAAAGCGGAGCTTCCCTTCCTATTTAGGATCAAGGGCGATGGTGTAAATTACCACCGTCCGTCCTCCTTAGGGGCACCTTCTTGGTCTTTGGCGGAGCTGCCATCGTCTTGTTGCACTTGGGTGGAGCTCGATGGTGCGTCCTCGGCTGGCGCGACTCCAAGAGGTGCGCTTGCGGAGTGAACCGAGCTCTTGGGACACGATGGTCCTCTTTCCCCGGGGCTTGCGGAAGTGGTTTGCTATTTGGCGCTGCTGCTGCATCGGTAAATCTTGCGGGTGAATGTGCATCTTTCTTGTCGCCATGGACGAAATAGCCTTATCGGGCGGGCATCTTGGTGGTTATAAGCATAATGAGGCGGCCATGAACTTGGCGAGTGCGGGTAAATGCCATTGGGGCAATGGGAAATCGGGACGTCGAGCGTGACCCTCGTTCTGAAGTTGAGCCGCTGCGAATGTTACCCGCACGTGATCTTCCCCGGCTTGCTCCTTCTGGGTTAATTCCTTGGAAAGTACCGGTTTCTTGAGCTTTTGTCAAGGTTTGAAGCAGGGTCTGCGGAGGAGATCAAATTCAGGCCCAGGTCAACCATCTATGTGACCACGAGGTTGCGGATGGTTGGTGAGACCAACATCGGCAAGCACCCGACCGCGATGATGCGATGGGGTGATCCTCAATGTCAAAGATGATGGGCGTCTGGACCACTTGAGGTTTCGTGATTTATGGATGGTTACCTTTGCATTGACCTCGTGCATCCATTGCTTGAGTTGGCGGTGTGGGTATGGAGCCTTTTGTCGGATAAAGGACCTCTGTTGCCTTTTGAAACTCCTGCTCATCACTTCATTCTTCATAGTCCTCATCATCTTCTCTTATTTTTCCTTTCGCGACCAGGGCAGGTCATCTCCTTGCGCTTGGCTTTGCCGGCGTCCTCCCGGGGTCTCTTTTACTTGCCCTGCCTTCTTGGGCCTTCTCTTTGTCTACGCCGTATTCAGCTCGGCTCAACAAGCTGCTCGACTTTCTTGCAACTTTGGAGATCGTGGCCCTTGTGCGGTGGATTTTGATCTTCTTTTTGGGCCGTCGGGCTTGTGTCCGCCACACTTGGCGGTGGCCAACAACCTCCTTGCAGCCACCGGCCTGGGCTTTGTTGGCGGCACCATCCTTGGGACTGGACAACTAGTACTTCTTGGTTTTTCTTTCTCCTATTGTTCCGCCCGGTTATTCCTTGGCCGGTCCCTCCCATACTCTGCTCCCACACTCTCTCCGGGCCTTCTTCCCTCTTCGTGCTACACTTGCGGCCGGGGCGTAGGCTCTGGCGTCTTTCACTTTACTCGCCATCTCTTCCCTCATCCTGCGTTTCTACATTGATGGAATGCACTAATCCCGGGTGGGCGTGCAGGATGTTGTAGTGCACTGGCTGAATCTTTGGATGAATTTGCCAGACTCCCCCTCCTTACGGGCAAGCAGGTGTAGATCACTCTCCCCATGAGGCTTGTGGCCGCGTGAAAGCGCCAACAAAGCGTGGCACAAATCTGCCAAGAAGAAATAGGCCATCCGGCAAGTGCATGAGCCAAGATCGGCGTTGGCGGCACCGGGAAGTAGTTGGCGAGGATCTTGTCGTCTCGTCCCCCGCTTTCCGATGGTGTATATTTTGAGAACTCCGATGGGTGTGTCCTGCCGTCTACTTCTTTGGCGTCTGGTTTGAAGTTTTTCGTCGGCCACGGACTTCGCAGCTCCAGGAGCCAGGGCAACCCACCGGTCACGGCGCTTTGGTTCCCCGGCGTTGCATATCAACGATGGGCCAGCCGTTGGTGGTTATTGGCGCCTTCTCTTGGCCTTCGGGTTCGGCGTCCTCTTCTTTCGTTCCCGAAGAACTTGGCGTTGGTCGCGGCGAGCTCGGGATCCGGCCGCCGTGGTCGTTCCAGGGTGAATCCGGGATGGCGATCTTCCCGGGAAGGGGTGTCTTGTGGGTCACCCCCCTCATCTCCGTCGGCCGCCTTGTGGCGGTTGCGCCTTCGGCTGCCGGGGCGTCGCCATTGGCGGCGATGAGACTCGAATCGTGGCCCTCCACTCGTCGACCTTATCGGCCGTCGGGGTAATTAAATTGAGCTCTTGCCAAGGCTTCCGCTGGTGTGGTTGGCGGCGCGGCGTCGGGAAAAACGGGATGTGCTGGACTCTAACAAGTTAGGAGAGCACATCCCCTTTTCCCCATGAAACATCTTTGGGGTGCATCGGTCTCGAAACCTCGGGATCCTCCCAACCTTGATCCATTGGCGTATGGTGCCGAGCATCATGGCTTGTCATCGCGCCCTCTGGGCGCGGTGCTCGGCCGACGCCGCGCTCGTTGTCCTTGGACCTGGCGGCATCGTGGGCTCTCTCGGCGTGCGGTCCCTCCAGCGTTCCCCCCCACGGCTCCGGTGGTGGTGGGTTCCAGACGGCTCACTGCCGAACCTTCTTCGGCGCCATGTCGGCGAAATTGATGAAGTTGCTCGGGCGACCGCCGGATCAGGTTCGCCAGCCTCGGCCCCCTACGGCGGCCAAAGATGTCGAGGTGAGCTGGTGGTGCCCCATGAGCACCTTGGGACCCTGGTCCTTTGGTTGTGGGCGGAATTGCACAAAAAGGAATCGGCGTCGCCCGGTTTACCCACCGGAGCTCTCGGGGATAATACTCCTCTCTGCTTTGTGGATTATCTTGTGTTCTTGCTGGGACAATGCGGGCTAAAGACCTAGCTTGAGTGTGGTTTTCTCCGGCGAACCGACCCCCCTCGTTGCCCTGGCCCTCCTTTTATAGGCACAAGGGGTTACCACATATGAAGTAGACAAGGTTACAATGGTAATAACCTAGGTTGGTACACCGCTTTGTATAGTGTCTGGGTGATCTTACCTAACTCGGCAAGGGACAAGAGTCATCAATGCCCGTCTCGTGCGAACATTAAGGGGACCGTTAAGTGCGCCTCCGTCCCCATGATGGTAGCTTTTAGGGCGCTTTGCTTCTCTCCGGGCTGCCCCCCGACACGTCCTTGGGAGAGCCCGTGGTGACCGTTGGCGGGTGGTGGGCGGAGATGAAGAGGTCGCCCGCCGAATGCCTTGCGCGTCGGGGAACCAGCCGTTTGGGGATCGGCCCCAAGCCTTCGGCAAGCTCCTCTTGCCGGGTCTTTTTGCCTGAGTGGCCTTCCGGCAAGCTCCTCTTGTCGGGGTCTTTCTTTGCTCTTGAATGGCTCCAAAGGGAGCCGGGGTCTTGTGGCCATCAAGCGGCCCGGCCGTGGGGCCTCCTGTCCGTGCAGTTAGGGGTACTGGGTACCCCTCTTTACCCGACAAATGAGTTCAGGATATCCGAAAGGGAGTCTTGAAAGATGTCCGTGGGGTGAACTCCTAACCGGTCGGATTCTTTGAAGAGGGAGGTTGATCGAGAAAGGGCACAGGAGTCTGAGCTTTGCAAAGGATAGGGATGGTGTTGGCTCAATGTAGAGATTTCAGCCCGGTGGTGTCCAACCAACCGTCTCGTCGGTGAAACGGCTCCGGATTAAGGGTTGGGCGAACGGGTGCGCCCGGAGCCTGTTGGGGAGCTAGATCGTACCTCAAGGGTCCGGCATGCTCGGCTATGGTTGAATCCGTCGAAGATCAAGTCTCCCGGACATCGGCCGTATAGTTCAACTTCAAATCTGAACGATGGCTGGGGCGTAGCTTCGATCTGCTCGGATGGCTAACAATTGGCCCGGTTGCAAAGCCGCCGAATCTGAAGATCTCACCGGACTGCGTCGTTCTGATGATTGAAGGGCCATGGGCCTATAGATGATGACCGGAGGAACTCTCAATGGCACCAATGTCGTTTCAAAGGGTGGATCTCGGGTAGGGGTGAGCTTGCGTCTAGGCGGATGGTAACGGAGACAAGGGACCGATGTTTTTACCCAGGTTGGGCCCCTCGATGGGTAATACCCTACTCCTGCTTGATTGATATTGATGATATGGGTAGTACAAGTAGATCTACCACGAGATCGGGGGCTAAACCCTAGAAGCTAGCCTATGGTATGATTGTTGTTAGTCCTACGGACTAAGCAACAGTTTATATAGACACGAATAGGGTTAGGGTTACATAGAGTTGGTTACAATGGTAGGAGATCTACATATCCGTATCGTAAGCTTTCCTTCCGCCAAGGAAAAGTCCCATCCGGACAGGGACGAAGTCTTCAATCTTGTATCTTCATAGTCTAGGAGTCCGACCCGGTGATAGTTGGCTACTGGACACCCCTAATCGGGACTCCATAAATGTCTTGAGGTCTAAGGTCAAGAAATTCAAAACTTCTTTGAAGAACTTTGAGCGGGAGGGCAAATCCCGGCTCATGTGATCCGTGAAAACAATCACCTCCCTTATTTGGGTTGAGGCTTCTCTTGAGATGGGTGAGGCACGATAACACATGACCTCCTTTTTGGCGATGGCGGACTTCACAAACTCAGCCAGTTTGCTCTTAGTAGTTGGATGGGACCATTCAGTTCGAGGGCTTTAGTCGACTTAAGGCGTCATGACAACAGTTGGCCTATTATAAAATAAGTTCCGTGTAACATCCCAAAATTCTAAATTTTGGAATGTTATATTAAATAAATAATTCTGATTGTTTGTTTGATTGTTGAGTGATTGATTGTGTGAAATTGAGTGGAATTTGAAACTTTTTGAAAGTTAAATGAGAGGGAATAAAAGGACTTTCCCAAACTTTCATTTTTGCTTTTATGATCTTGAGGATTCAAATTCTTTTCATCACAAAACCCTGGAGAGAAGATGACATGACTTCTTCCATTTATTTAAATGACAAGGGTGTTGAATATATTTGAATTTCATTTGGAAAATATTTCCAATTCTGAAACATTATGCAACTCAATGATTTTCACGAGAGAAGATAAAATGACTTCTTCAAATTAAATGAAATATGAGTTGGGATTTTTAAAAAATTAAAATTCAAAGTTCTTTTGAATTTATTTCCAGTTTGGAGTTATTTGAGTTTTATTCAAATTATTTTTCTCCAAAAACAAAATATATGGAAAATAGGGTAACATGATTCCCTACATCAGAAAATTGGGAGAAATTAATTTGAAGTCATTTTGGTATTTTAAAAATGATTTTTATTGGATTTTATTGGACCGGTAGCACTGTGTGAATTATTAAAATTTGTGTGTATTTTATTTGAAGCTAAAATAGTGTTCATGTTGTAGAAAATCTTTTCTGAAAATTTTGATATATTATATGCCTATATAAAATTTTTATTTATTTTTGTTTTGTTGTCTCTGTCAAAAAAAAAATTGCTGCCCTTGCAAGGCCAAGGCCAAGGCCAGCATGCGCGCCGAGGGAGCCAGGAGGGCGCTCCTTTCCTTTTCCTTTTCGTTTCCTAGTAGGACTCTTTTCCTACTTCCGTTTATTCGATTTGTTTCTAGATCTTTTCTCTTTGTTTCCTAATCCTAGTCTATTTCTTGTCCCTACCCCAAGCAAAACCCTCCCTCCCACTATAAATACCCAAGCACCCCCCCTCCAACACATCAAACCAACATCTCCTCTCCTCTCCTCTCCATGGCAGCAGTGTGCAGCACCACCGCCCAGCGCCCTCGACCTCTCCTGAGGTTTATATGATCTCCTATCCACCGTCCTGTGATCTCCTTTCCTCTAGGACAACATAACATGAATCGATCTTCTTCCCCAACTCCGGCGACTACTCGGTGAGATCCACGAAATCCCGTAATTCATTTTTTCAGAAAATAGCAATCTTAGAAAATTCATATCTTTTAGAGTTTTAGTATTTTGAGTGATTCCAATTGCTATGGAACACAAATTTGCTGAAGTTTCTGTTAGTGTCTCTGGTTTCAAATTTGAGTAGTTTAAATTTGAATTTGATAAATTTTGTTCAGATTAGTATTTTGGCCATAACTTGAGTTTAAAAATAGGTTTTAATTAATTCTTTTTGCTCTTGGTCACTTGTGATATTGTTTAGCTGTAGGATTTAGTTTGGTAATTTTGGAGTATTGTAAGTTAGATTTTTATTAAAAACAGTACTGTTTTGCTTATATAGTTATTTTAGTTATGTAATTATTGTTTTTAATTATTTTAGTTCATTCCTTTTGTAGATTTTCACTTGTTGTTATATGTTTATGTTTAGCTACAGTAGATAAATTTTTGTAGTTATTTATTAGTGTTTAGCTACTGTTTTTGTAATTGCTTGTTTAGTTCATAGTGATAGTGGATAAAAATAGTTTTGTTAGTTTTAAAAGTAATTCTTTTTCCACTTCAAGTTATATTGTTTTGTTTCTGTTATTTGTGAACACATTAGTTGTTATATTTATTTAGTATAGTTTATTAATGTTTTAATAAATGATTTGCTGTTATAGTTGTCTTAGTGTTTTG
>JAHIAM010016783.1:0-18530 GCA_021605205.1 Aegilops longissima
ATATGCTCAATATGTGTAAATCTGACGTGGCATCACAACATAACTCTCGACTCAAAATATTATTCATTAGGCTCGAAGGCGAGATATTACAAACATGGGTCTCATGACCCAACACTCGAAACATACAAGTCAAAGCACAAGCGGAAGCTAATCATGTCTGATCTGAGACAACTATAAATGAAAAAGGTGAGGCGACTATCTACCGAGATCTGCCGAGGCACAAGATCGTAGCTGAGGTAACAAGCTAAGCGTCGAAGTCCACGTGGAACTACTAGCGAGGCCAGCGTCTCTCTGCAAAACATAAAACAAGCAAGCGTGAGTACAATTGTACTCAGCAAGACTTATCAGATCTAACTACATATGCATCATTATCAAAAGGGGTGGTGGAGTTTGACTGCAGCAAGCCAGCTTTGACTCGGTGGCTATCTGAACTCATTGCAAGTAACTCTTTTGAGGTGGCGCTACGAGTCCACATATTCACCATAGCAATACACCACTATGGATCCGCTCCGTCTCCCTCACGAGCGCCATCCATAGCACTCACGCTTATCTTGCGCATTTTAGAGTATCCACTTTCACTTGTCTATGAACTGATATAGGCAACCCGAAGTCCTTCTCCGTGGACACGGCTATTCGAATAGATCATATTAAACCTGCGGGGTGTACTTCTTCACTGCGCTCTCACCACTTACCGTCGTTTACCGACATGTACTCGGCAACCTTCAGCGGAAGCCCAGCGTGGGTGTCGGCCACGGCCTACCTAAACACTCAAGTCCCTAGTCCGGGTTTATCGCCTATTCGGGTTCCATCCATGAGGAGTCGGCCGAGGTTTCCCATACAGCCCGAGCGATGTGCGGGGTTCCCGAGATACCAAGCGGGCACTTTCGGTGCAGACCCACAGTGCCTACCATAACACAACCCACCCCTAAGGTCAGCGTTGCGTGCGGCCCATTGACATACTACAAACACGAAACTACTTGCAACTCCGGACTATGGACAAGGGTGGTTAAAAGCCGAGAGGTCCATTGGTTTGGGCCCAATGCGTGGTAGTAGCTAGTTCATGGATCACAAACACAGAACTCAGTTCACGAGGGCGGCTACAATGAGACAACCCACCATGTACTCCTACATGGCCTCTCACCGCTACCTTTACCAAATCGTGTTCACACTTAGCTCACACACAACAGGACATGTTCATAACAATTCCAATTCATTCCCGATGAATCAGACCGACTCAACTCTAAGCGTAGCAGGCATGACAACAAGCATAAATGAGTAGGCACATCATGGGCTCAAACAACTCCTACTCATGCTAGTGGGTTTCATCTAATTCTTGTGGAATGACAGGTCATACAAAGGATCAAGGGTTCAGCTACATGACAAGTAACACATGAGTCGTTGTTGTCCTAATGCAATAAAATAGAGCAGGGGCGAGAGAGTGGGATTATATCGGAATGAACAAGGGGTTTTGCTTGCAGCACCGAAGATAATAGTTCTTCATCGGTGTCATCGAATAATCATCGTCGGTACATCGTCTATCGGGAGGGGACAATTACCGGCAAACAAGAGAGAACACAATCAATGCAATGCACATATATGATGCATGATCATGTTAGGGTACTGAATTCACCTAATGCAATAATAATCCAAGTTAGTTGAAGTGGAATTCAAACAAGGTTGAATTCAACTCCAAATACTATTTCATAAATTACCTAATCATGATTCATCCTATTCAGTGAGGTTAACTTGTTCAAACATGCATGATCATGGCATAAACAGATTCTTCATATTTTTCTGATCATTTTCATATATAAATTATTTCAATCCGAGTTACGGTTGAATTTATATGATTTTAGAAGTTTAGGACATTTTCTGAATTTTCTTGAATTAAATTAAATCCATAAAGGGATTACTGCGTCGACTGACGTCGATGTGGCGTCAGCGATCAGCTGGGCGCCCAGGTCAAACTGGCGTGTGGGGCCACGTCGATGACTCGAGCTGGGTTGGGTGGATGGCAGGTGGGACGGTCAGCTGACTTGTCGAGTCAATCTTGACACGTGGGGTCCACAGTTAGTACTAATCTTAACGAAAATAAACAATGATTAATTAAGGCGTGGGGCCCATGTGTAGCGGGTGGGGTAGTTAAGCTGGGCGGGGCCCGCATGTCGATGACCGGGGTGGTCAAAGCCCGGTCGGAAGGTCATCGCCACCGGGGCGCCGCAGCCGACGTCGAGCAGCGGGCGCCAGCGGGTTGCTCCTCCGGTGGCTAAAAGTGCGGCGGAGGCACCAGGGAACCCTTGATCCAGCGCATCTAGGGGACCAGCGAGGAGGTGTAGGGCGGCGGAATCGCGTCGGCGTCGAGCTTGGCGGCGGCGGAGCTCGGGTTCGGTGGCTCGGGGCGCAGTGCACGAGAGGAGGCGAAGGATGCTCGTGCTCACAGGAGTGCGCTGGCGTGTTATGGGCTCGGACCGGCGGCGGGGGCTGTGGCATGGCGCCATGGCCAGCGGTGAGGCTGTCGGCCATAGTGGAGGCAGTGGTTAGGGGAAGGCGAGTCGGGAAAGGGGATCGGCAGGGGCTCACCGTGGTTGCGAGGCCGTCGGTGAGCTCGGGTGGGCACCGGGCAGCTAATTTGGCGGCAGCGACGGAGGTCGAAGAAATGGTGGGGCGGCGCCTCGGGGTGCTCGGCGTCGAGGCTTAGTGAGGAGGAGGAGAGGGGCTAGGCGGAGGCCATGGGCACATCGGCGGCGAGGAAGGCCGATGGCCGTGGCTCTGGCAGCGGTGGCGGCAGCTCCTTCGGTCCGTGAGGAGAGAGAGAGCGAGAGGAAGGGGAGGTTGGGAGAGAGTGAGAGAGGGTCGAGGCGGCGTGGTGCAGCGTGGAGGCGACCAGGCGATCGAGGGGCGCGTGGGCGGGGAGGAGCAGGCGTGGCTCGCTGCGCTTGTCGCATGCTGCTTCTCCTCTGGCGGGAGGAAGAAGGCAGCGATGCCCAGTGGGCAGGCTGGCTTCGCCGATGGCCACTCTGGTGGTGGGCTGCGGTGGGAGGTAAGCCCGGTGAAGGCTTTACCTATTTTGTTTCCTTTTCTATTTTTCGACATTTGTTTTGATTTATTTAAAGTACCAAACTAATTTATTTAATTATGCCAATTTTTGCAGGAGCTAATTATATTATTCGAGCTCCCCAACAAAAGGGCACAATTTTGGACAATATTTTATATATATAATAATATATATCCAAGGCAAATATTTAATGTATTAATTCCAAATGCCCAAAATAAATACTTATGAGATCCTAAAAATATTGGTTAGGTTGTTATCTCTGCCCAATATTTTAGAGAGGCCACATGAGCATTTTCTTGGACCTTTTGGGCGATTTTATTTAGGTCATTTCCAAAAGTGATTACGAGGGTTTCACAAATCCCATTTCAATTTTCATGGAAATTAACATGATGACATGAATGCCCTAATGCAACTAATGTCAAGCAATTCTAGGGATGTGACAACTCACCCCACTAAACAAGAATCTAGCTTGAGATTCAAGGCGTGAGTAAGAGGAAAGGGAGGTCACAAACTATTACAATCTTCATGATCCAATTGCCTTCTCGAAGATGTTGGTTCCCTCCATCTTCTTGGTCTTGACGTCTTCGGGATCTTCACTCGACACGACAACAGAAAGAAGGGAAACCCTACATGATTCGATCTTAATAAAGATCAGGTAACATGATCAACTCACGGACTGAGATGGTGTCACATCTCGAGTTGAGACACAGAATGCATCGAGGGGGATGGAAGAACAACAACGAAGTTTGATTAGTGGCAACGATTCCACGCTTTAGGGAGATGGTGGATGGTATCATGGTGGCGAGGAAATATTCACCATGATCCGTAGCAGGACACCTCGAGAAAGGTGGCGAAGGAACTATTCCTTAAGTGGCAAAAGAATTACTTTTGATCCATAGATCATTGGAACTCTTTATACCAGCCTAAGGCAATCCGAGCGATCATTTGGTGGAGTGCAAAGGAATGGTACACCGGACTAGGATGGATGATGTGGACTACCTTGTTGAAGACAACGCAATTGGACGATTTGCTTATCATCGAAGGTGGGGGAGAACCCATGGTAAATCCACTGTTGAAGATTAACACTGGGCAAGAATTGCTAAGAAGCAGTCTATAGCGAGATAGCACAAGGGCCGGTGCAAGCTGGGAGCGAAATGCAAGCTGTTGAATGTTCCAACCATCATATCTGCCTAAGATTCAGATCTGGTTGGTGTTAGGATATTCAGACTTATCATATGCGATAGGAAGGTTGCAACACAATTTGGCGAGATGGCGTTGCGAGATTCTCGGGCTATGAACTACGATAGCAAGCTCCAAAACATGAGCTGGTTTTGCCACAAACATGTGAACATGTTGTCCTAGACAAGCATGACCACATGGTAGTCTTATAATAAAACACTACCGAGTTGGGTGGGAACCATCATCGAGGATAACGAAGTCGATCATAAGTCATGATTAGCTCTTATGAAGAAACTTCTTCTCCTTGTGCAATCAGTTAGTGGCTTGGTGTGCTAGGAATACATACGGAATGAAGATGATCAGTCTATCAAACCATAGAATACTTAGCACATGCATGGTGACTTGGAGTGATTCGGAGGAAACAAAACAAACCTTTCTCAAATTCATGGCGGCAACTTACACCCATTGCACATGAACTAGAAAGTTACTACTTTCATCAAACATATGCTTCATGAGCGAAACACGAAGAAATGCTTACACAAGTTTCCAATACTAGGTTGATGTTCAACATGACTCATGGGGAGACAAAATGCTCTTGATGGGCTCATGACAACTCATCGAATTTCCATATCCTTTGGACTTCCACCATCATGTGAACACGTGATAGTATTGGTCGAGACCAAAGGATGTAATGGTGTATGCGAAGGATCAACCACGAGTAAGACAACATTACGAATATCGTTGGTTCGATTTGGCTTGACAATGGCCCATACTCAAGTCAAAGAGTTGGTAGGACAATAGCTCCGACAAGCGATCCACGAGGACCAATCGATGAAGGTATCATCTTTCTTCAACACACACTACACAAGAATATCCCTTTGGATCGAGCTAAGTTGGACAAGCTTTTATCTTCCAACTCTCCAAGTTGTTGTCTAGCTTAACCGACTAGCTCGGGGTATCCAACACAAATTCTTGGAGAAAGGGTGGTTCACGAGAAACCGACTTGATCACGGGCTCAACATAGCAGTCGAGGAACAACCGGTAACACTTCAAGAAATATTTGGAAAGTTCACGAACCACCGTTATGTTACTAAGCTCGAGAGTAATCTTGCTTTTAAGGGCAAGGCGATATGATCAAATGAGTGAGGACTTGACGAATCCTAACTCATAGATCGAAGGTGCACGAGAAATAAGGACTAGGTAGCACGATCAACCTCGGGATGATGGTTTAATAACCAACACGCTAAGAATGAGAATATTGTCCATTCACTACCAAGCAACAAGTTGCTCGGAGTATTGATTTCACACATCACAATTCACTTGCGGCATTCGGTTACAACAACGGAACCGAGGAATGAATAATGATAGCGAGAGTATCACTGCGTCAAGAATTCCTAGGAGGTTGTGCAATTCCCATGACACTCTTGACATAAAGATGGTAACACTCCAAGGTAGAAACAGAACAAAAGCTGAATTGGCGTTTTGATCTGCGGGATACAACTACTTTGACCCAATCCTAGAAATGGATGAAGTCTGGAGTTTGTTTCTCCTAGTCATTCGGAATAGAATGGCTTGCGGACCACAAGGATAAAATGCATCGATGAACACAAATGCACACATACCCTTGGCTATCAATTGATAGATGAAGGTCGGAAGGCATCTAAGAGAACAACTCAAAGGAACATATAATTTTCTGAGTTGTGGATGCATAGATTAGTATGTCGAGCAACGCTCAACATTTCTTCGGGTAATCCATGCGGAAGGTAGAATTTGCAGATTCACAATTATGAATGGAGAACTCCTCAAGAGCACTCTTATTGTGATCTTTGGCTCAAAAGAACTTACGCCATAAGCGGTTCGTAGTATTTGGAAGAAGGAAATACCACGGACCTTGAGGACTATCGCAAGGTTACTAATATCCTAAAGGCACTAGCAAGTACTAACAACATGAAGTAGGATGAATCTCGGGTTCAGAAACCCAGGAGTAGAATACCTACTACTAAATGGCATCACGGGATGCTTTCGAAAATGATGGCCAGAATCATCACACTTGGGATACGAAAACATTGCTAAATTGCTAGGTGACCTCCTAAGCATCTAGGGTCATAATAATAGTTCCAACATATGTGTCGAGGCAATGGAGTACCTCATTGTTGATTAGTGTGTGTAATCGGCCAAAAGGACATCGGGAACAGAAGAAAGGATTTGCAAATGCATCAGACTATTTAGAGACCTGGGATGACTCGGACAGCATAACGGCTGTAAATGCTCAAAAATGATTTGAGACATCCTGCAGGAAATGGTGGCACAACCACTCAATAACATCATAACAAGATTCTGAGATCAACAGTTATCATACAGGAGTAGTAGGAACTGGCGAGGATTAATACCAACAATCTTAAAGTCTATGGATTAGTAACACGTCACCTAATAGATAGATGAGAAGCCTAGTTCTTAAACCCGTAGAAGAGAAGAGGATGACTCGGATCGGAAGGCCATGAGGTATAAGGAGTAAAAAGAGCCTTCGTTCCTTCACAATCAATTCCCTTATATAACTAAAGCATTTCTAGACACAACCCGACCGGTTTGGCTTGGTAATCCTCTGAGCGATCGGGCTCGATACCAGCGCTGTCGGGACCCGATCCTAAGTCACACCGATCTAGCATGTAACACATCATATCACTTTGCGGCCTCACATGCGGTATTCCACAGGTGTCGCCTTACCATGGCCGGGACCGTTTGCGTCTTTTGGCTCACGTATATGATAGTGTCGCTAGCATCCATATGACGAAGAACCGGGCCGACATGGCTAGTCGTGAACCCAAGCGGCACTAACCTATGGGGACAGGCATACATGAAACACTTGAGCATGTCGGTCATCAGCGTATGAACTTGGGCTGTAACCTTTGGGCTAATGAGGACTCCGGTATCCCGGGCTGTAGCGAGCTAAGCAGGACTCAAGTATCACCGCGTGACATTTCCCGAAGGACAGACATAAGGCGAAATGAATCACATGCCGGCCGATCAAGTGTCCAGCGGTAGTCTTTGGGCTAGCGGGACTCGGTGAACCGGGCTGTAGCGGACTACTATCGCTCGGAAGCACGAGACTACATTTCCCCATATGAGAGGCTGCCAAGGATAAACAACTAGTTTGTCGGATCCCACATACCAAGCATTTCAAACATACACAATATGCTCAATATGTGTAAATCTGACATGGCATCACAACATAACTCTCGACTCAAAATATTATTCATTAGGCTCCGAAGGCGAGATATTACAAACATGGGTCTCATGACCCAACACTCGAAACATACAAGTCAAAGCACAAGCGGAAGCTAATCATGTGCGATACGAGACAACTATAAATGAAAAAGGTGAGGAGCGACTATCTACGAGATCTGCGAGGCACAAGATCGTGGCTGAGGTAACAAGCTAAGCGTCGAAGTCCACGTGGAACTACTAGCGAGGCCAGCGTCTCTCGCAAAACATAAAACAAGCAAGCGTGAGTACAATTGTACTCAGCAAGACTTACATCAGATCTAACTACATATGCATCATTATCAAAAGGGGTGGTGGAGTTTGGCTGCAGCAAGCCAGCTTTGACTCGGTGGCTATCTGAACTACATTGCAAGTAACTCTTTTGAGGTGGCGCTACGAGTCCACATATTCACCATAGCAATACACCACTATGGATCCGCTCCGTCTCCCTCGAGAGCGCCATCCATAGCACTCACGCTTATCTTGCGCATTTTAGAGTATCCACTTTCACTTGTCTATGAACTGATATAGGCAACCGAAGTCCTTCTCCGTGGACACGGCTATTGAATAGATCATATTAAACCTGCGGTGTACTTCTTCACCTGCGCTCTCACCACTTACAATCGTTTACCGACATGTACTCGGCAACCTTCAGCGGAAGCCCAGCGTGGGTGTCGGCCACGGCCTACCTAAACACTCAAGTCCCTAGTCGGGTTTATCGCCTATTCGGGTTCCATCCATGAGAGTCGGCGAGGTTTCCCATACAGCCCGAGCGATGTGTGCGGGGTTCCCGAGATACCAAGCGGGCACTTTCGGTACACGACCCACGGTGCCTACATAACACAACCCACCCCTAAGGTCAGCGTTGCGTGCGGCCCTGACATGCTACAAACACGAAACTACTTGCAACTCCGGACTATGGACAAGGGTGGTTAAGAAGCCGAGAGGTCCATTGGTTTGGGCCCAATGCGTGGTAGTAGCTAGTTCATGGATCACAAACACAGAACTCAGTTCAGAGGGCGGCTACAATGAGACAACCCACCATGTACTCCTACATGGCCTCTCACCGCTACCTTTACCAAATCGTGTTCACACACTTAGCTCACACACAATAGGACATGTTCATAACAATTCCAATTCATTCCCGATGAATCAGACCGACTCAACTCTAAGCGATGGCAGGCATGACAACAAGCATAAATGAGTAGGCACATCATGGGCTCAAACAACTCCTACTCATGCTAGTGGGTTTCATCTAATTCTTGTGGAATGACAGGTCATGCAAAGGATCAAGGGTTCAGCTACGCAGCAAGTAACACATGAGTCGTTGTTGTCCTAATGCAATAAAATAGAGCAGGAGGCGAGAGAGTGGGATTATATCGGAATGAACAAGGGGTTTTGCTTGCACAGCATACGAAGATAATAGTTCTTCATCGGTGTCATCGAATAATCATCGTCGGTACATCGTCTATCGGGAGGGACAATTACCGGCAAACAAGAAGAACACAATCAATGCAATGCACATATATGATGCATGATCATGTTAAGGTACTGAATTCACCTAATGCAATAATAATCCAAGTTAGTTGAAGTGGAATTCAAACAAGGTTGAATTCCAACTCCAAATACTATTTCATAAATTACCTAATCATGATTCATCCTATTCAGTGATGTTAACTTGTTCAAACATGCATGATCATGGCATAAACAGATTCTTCATATTTTTCTGATCATTTTCATATATAAATTATTTCAATCCGAGTTACGGTTGAATTTATATGATTTTAGAAGTTTAGGACATTTTACGAATTTCTTGAATTAAATTAAATCCATAAAGGGATTACTGCGTCGACTGACGTCGTGTGGCGTCAGCGGTCAACTGGGCGCCAGGTCAAACCTGGCGTGTGGGGGCCACCGTCGATGACTGAGCTGGGTTGGGTGGATGGCAAGGTGGGACGGTCAGCAATGACTTAGTCGAGTCAATCTTGACACGTGGGGTCCACAGTTAGTACTAATCTTAACGAGAAAATAAACAATGATTAATTAAGGCGTGGGGCCCATGTGCAGCGGGTCGGGGGTAGTTAAGCTGGGCGGGGCCGCATGTCGATGACCGGGGTGGTGAACCCCGGTCGGAAGGAAGGTCATCGCCATGGGCGTGGCCTTTTAGCCGACGTCGAACGAGCGTGGCGCGCCGTGCAGGTTGCTCCTCCGGTGGCTAAAAGTCGGCGGAGGCACGAGAGCCTTGATCCAGCGCATCTAGGGGACCAGCAGGAGGTGGGGCGGCGGAATCGCGTCGGCGTCGAGCTTAGGCGGCGGGCTCGGGTTGGTGGCTCTGAGGCGCGGTGCGAGGGAGGCGAAGGATGCTCGTGCTCTGAGAGTCTTGGCGTGTTTATGGGCTCGACGGCGGCGGCGGGCTGTGGCATGGCGGCGCCATGGCAGCGGTGATGGCTGTCGGCCATAGTGGAGGCGGTGGTTAGGGGGAGGCGAGTCGGGAAGAGGGGATCGGCTCGGGGGCTCACCGTGGTTGCGAGAGGCCGTCGGTGAGCTCGGGCGGGCACGCGGGCAGCTAATTTGGCGGCAGCGACAGCGGAGTCGAAGGGAAATGGTGGGGCGGCGCCTCGGGGTGCTCGGCGTCGGGGCTTGGTGAGGAGGAGGAGAGGGCTAGGCGGAGGCCATGGGCATCGGCGGCGAGGAAGGCCGATGGCCGTGGCTCTGGCAGTGGTGGCAGCTCCGCTCGGTCCGTGAGGAGAGAGAGAGAGAGGAAGGGGAGGGTTGGGAGAGAGTGAGAGAGGGTCGAGGCGGGCGTGGTGCAGCGTGGAGGCGACCAGGCGGTCGAGGGGCACGTGGGCGGGAGGGGAGGCGTGGCTCGCTGCTTGTGTCGACCTGCTGCTTCTCCTCTGGCGGGAGAAGAAGACAGCGATGCCCCAGTGGGCTGGGCTGGCTTCGCCGATGGCCACTCTGATGGTGGGCTGCGGTGGTGGGAGGTAAGCCGGTAAGGCTTTACCTATTTTGTTTCCTTTTCTATTTTTCGACATTTGTTTTGATTTATTTAAAGTACCAAACTAATTTATTTAATTATGCCAATTTTTGCAGGAGCTAATTATATTATTCGAGCTCCCCAACAAAAGGGCACAATTTTGGACAATATTTTATATATATAATAATATATATCCAAGGCAAATATTTAATGTATTAATTCCAAATGCCCAAAATAAATACTTATGAGATCCTAAAAATATTGGTTAGGTTGTTATCTCTGCCCAATATTTTAGAGAGCCACATGAGCATTTTCTTGGACCTTTTGGGCGATTTTATTTAGGTCATTTCAAAAGTGATTACGAGGGTTTCACAAATCCCCATTTCAATTTTCATGGAAATTAACATGATGACATGAATGCCCTAATGCAACTAATGTCAAGCAATTCTAGGGATGTGACAACTCACCCCACTAAACAAGAATCTACCCGAGATTCAAGGCGTGAGTAAGAGGAAAAGGGAGGTCACAAACTATTACAATCTTCATGATCCAATTGCCTTCTCGAAGATGTTGGTTCCTCCATCTTCTTGGTCTTGGCGTCTTGGGATCTTCACTCGACCGACAACGAGAAAGAAGGAAACCCTACATGATTCGATCTTAATAAAGATCAGGTAACATGATCAACTCACGGACTGAGATGGTGTCACATCTCGAGTTGAGACACAGAATGCATCGAGGGGGATGGAAGAACAACAACGAAGTTTGATTAGTGGCAACGATTCCACGCTTTAGGAGATGGTGGATGGTATCATGGTGGCGAAATATTCACCATGATCCGTAGCAGGACACCTCGAGAAAGGTGGCGCAAGAACTATTCCTTAAGTGGCAAAAGAATTACTTTTGATCCATAGATCATTGGAACTCTTTATACCAGCCTAAAGGCAATCACGGCGATCATTTGGTGGAGTGCAAAGGAATGGTACACCGGACTAGGATGGATGATGTGGACTACCTTGTTGAAGACAACGCAATTGGACGATTTGCTTATCATCGAAGGTGGGGGAGAACCCATGGTAAATCCACTTTGAAGATTAACTGGGCAAGAATTGCTAAGAAAGCAGTCTATAGCGAGATAGCACAAGGGCGGTGCAAGCTGGGAGCGAAATGCAAGCTGTTGAATGTTCCAACCATCATATCTGCCTAAGATTCAGATCTGGTTGGTGTTAGGATATTTCAGACTTATCATGTCGATAGGAAGGTTGCAACACAATTTGGCGAGATGGCGTTGCGAGATTCTCGGGCTATGAACTACGATAGCAAGCTCCAAAACATGAGCTGGTTTTGCCTACAAACATGTGAACATGTTGTCCTAGACAAGCATGACCACATGGTAGTCTTATAATAAAACACTACCGAGTTGGGTGGGAACCATCATCGAGGATAACGAAGTCCGATCATAAGTCATGATTAGCTCTTATGAAGAAACTTCTTCTCCTTGTGCAATCAGTTAGTGGCTTGGTGTGCTAGGAATACATACGGAATGAAGATGATCAGTCTATCAAACCATAGAATACTTAGCACATGCATGGTGACTTGGAGTGATTCGGAGGAAACAAAACAAACCTTTCTCAAATTCATGGCGGCAACTTACACCCATTGCACATGAACTAGAAAGTTACTACTTTCATCAAACATATGCTTCATGAGCGAAACACGAAGAAATGCTTACACAAGTTTCCAATACTAGGTTGATGTTCAACATGACTCATGGGGAGACAAAATGCTCTTGATGGGCTCAACAGACAACTCATCGAATTTCCATATCCTTTGGACTTCCACCATCATGTGAACACGTGATAGTATTGGTCGGACCAAAGATGTAATGGTGTATGCTCGAAGGATCAACCACGAGTAAGACAACATTACGAATATCGTTGGTTCGATTTGGCTTGACAATGGCCCATACTCAAGTCAAAGAGTTGGTAGGACAATAGCTCCAACAACTGATCACAGGGACCAATCGATGAAGGTATCATCTTTCTTCAACACACACTACACAAGAATATCCCTTTGGATCGAGCTAAGTTGGACAAGCTTTTATCTTCCAACTCTCCAAGTTGTTGTCTAGCTTAACCGACTAGCTCGGGGTATCAACACAAATTCTTGGAGAAAGGGTGGTTCACGAGAAACCGACTTGATCACGGGCTCAACATAACGATCGAGGGAACAACCGGTAACACTTCAAGAAATATTTGGAAATTCACGAACCACCGTTATGTTACTAAGCTCGAGAGTAATCTTGCTTTTAAGGGCAAGGCGATATGATCAAATGAGTGAGGACTTGACAGAATCCTAACTCATAGATCGAAGGTGCACGAAATAAGGACTAGGTAGCACGATCAACCTCGGGATGATGGTTTAATAACCAACACGCTAAGAATGAGAATATTGTCCATTCACTACCAAGCAACAAGTTGCTCGGAGTATTGATTTCACACATCACAATTCACTTGCGGCATTCGGTTACAACAACACGGAACCGAGGAATGAATAATGATAGCGAGTATCAACTGCGTCAAGAATTCCTAGGAGGTTGTGCAATTCCCATGACACTCTTGACATAAAGATGGTAACACTCCAAGGTAGAACAGAACAAAAGCTGAATTGGCGTTTTGATCTGCGGGATACAACTACTTTGACCCAATCCTAGAAATGGATGAAGTCTGGAGTTTGTTTCTCCTAGTCATTCGGAATAGAATGGCTTGCGGACCACAAGGATAAAATGCATCGATGAACACAAATGCACACATACCCTTGGCTATCAATTGATAGATGAAGGTCGAGAAGGCATCTAAGAGAACAACTCAAAGGAACATATAATTTTCTGAGTTGTGGATGCATAGATTAGTATATCGAGCAAGCTCAACATTTCTTCGGGTAATCCATGCGGAAGGTAGAATTGGCAGATTCACAATTATGAATGGAGAACTCCTCAAGAGCACTCTTATTGTGATCTTTGGCTCAAAAGAACTTCTGCCATAAGCGGTTCGTAGTATTTGGAAGAAGGAAATACCACGGACCTTGAGGACTATCGCAAGGTTACTAATATCCTAAAGGCACTAGCAAGTACTAACAACATGAAGTAGGATGAATCTCGGGTTCAGAAACCCAGGAGTAGAATACCTACTACTAAATGGCATCACGGGATGCTTTCGAAAATGATGGCCAGAATCATCACACTTGGGATACGAAAACATTGCTAAATTGCTAGGTGACCTCCTAAGCATCTAGGGTCATAATAATAGTTCCAACATATGTGTCGAGGCAATGGAGTACCTCGACTGACTGGTTAGTGTGCTTAATCTGGCCAAAAGGACATCGGGAACAGAAGAAAGGATTTGCAAATGCATCAGACTATTTAGAGACACAGGATGACTCGGACGACATAACGGCTGTAAATGCTCAAAATGATTTGAGACATCCTGCGGAAATGGTGGCACAACCACTCAATAACATCATAACAAGATTACGAGATCAACGGTTATCATACGAGGGTAGTAGGAACTGGCGAGGATTAATACCAACAATCTTAAAAGTCTATGGATTAGTAACACGTCACCCTAATAGATAGATGAAGCCTAGTTCTTAAACCCGTAGAAGAAGAGGATGACTCGGATCGAGAAGGCCATGAGGTATAAGGAGTAAAAAGAGCCTTCGTTCCTTCCACAATCAATTCCCTTATATAACTAAAGCATTTCTAGACACAACCGACCGGTTTGGCTTGGTAATCCTCTGACGATCGGGCTCGATACCAGCTGTCGGGACCCGATCCTAGGTCACACCGATCTAGCATGTAACACATCATATCACTTTGCGGCCTCACGCACGGTATTCCCAGGTGTCGCCTTACCATGGCGGGACCGTTTGCGTCTTTTGGCTCACGTATATGATAGTGTCGCTAGCATCCATATGACGAAGAACCGGGCCGACATGGCTGGTCGTGAACCCAAAGCGGCACTAACCTATGGGGACGAGGCATACATGAAACACTTGAGCATGTCGGTCATCAGCGTATGAACTTGGGCTGTAAGCTTTGGGCTAACAGGACTCGGTATCCCGGGCTGTAGCAGGCTAAGCAGGACTCAAGTATCACCGCGTGACATTTCCCGAAGAACGGACATAAGGCGAAATGAATCACATGCCGGCCAGTCAAGTGTCCAAGCGGTAGTCTTTGGGCTAGCGAGGACTCGGTGAACCGGGCTGTAGCGGACTACTATCGCTCGGAAGCACGAGACTACATTTCCCCATATGAGAGGCTGCCAAGGATAAACAACTAGTTTGTCGGATCCACACATACCAAGCATTTCAAACATACACACAATATGCTCAATATGTGTAAATCTGACATGGCATCACAACATAACTCTCGACTCAAAATATTATTCATTAGGCTCGAAGAAGGCGAGATATTACAAACATGGGTCTCATGACCCAACACTTTCGAAACATACAAGTCAAAGCACAAGCGGAAGCTAATCATGTGCGAGTACAGACAACTATAAATGAAAAAGGCTGAGAGCGACTATCTACCAGATCTGCAGAGGCACAAGATCGTGGCTGAGGTAACAAGCTAAGCGTCGAAGTCCACGTGGAACTACTAAGCGAGGCAGCGTCTCTCGCAAAACATAAAATAAGCAAGCGTGAGTACAATTGTACTCAGCAAGACTTATCGAGATCTAACTACATATGCATCATTATCAAAAGGGGTGGTGGAGTTTGACTGCAGCAAGCCAGCTTTGACTCGGTGGCTATCTGAACTCATTGCAAGTAACTCTTTTGAGGTGGCGCTACGAGTCCACATATTCACCATAGCAATACACCACTATGGATCCGCTCCGTCTCCCACGAGCGCCATCCATAGCACTCACGCTTATCTTGCGCATTTTAGAGTATCCACTTTCACTTGTCTATGAACTGATATAGGCAACCCGAAGTCCTTCTCCGTGGACACGGCTATTGAATAGATCATATTAAACCCTGCGGTGTACTTCTTCACTGCGCTCTCACCACTTACCGTCGTTTACGACATGTACTCGGCAACCTTCAGCGGAAGCCCAGCGTGGGTGTCGGCCACGGCCTACCTAAACACTCAAGTCCCTAGTCGGGTTTATCGCCTATTCGGGTTCCATCCATGAGGAGTCGGCGAGGTTTCCCATACAGCCCGAGCGATGTGTGCGGGGTTCCCGAGATATAAGCGGGCACTTTCGGTACACGACCCGCAGTGCCTACCGCAACACAACCCACCCCTAAGGTCAGCGTTGCGTGCGGCCCCTGACATACTACAAACACGAAACTACTTGCAACTCCGGACTATGGACAAGGGTGGTTAAGCCGAGAGGTCCATTGGTTTGGGCCCAATGCGTGGTAGTAGCTAGTTCATGGATCACAAACACAGAACTCAGTTCTGAGGGCGGCTACAATGAGACAACCCACCATGTACTCCTACATGGCCTCTCACGCTACCTTTACCAAATCGTGTTCACACACTTAGCTCACACACAACAGGACATGTTCATAACAATTCCAATTCATTCCCGATGAATCAGACCCGACTCAACTCTAAGCGATGCAGGCATGACAACAAGCATAAATGAGTAGGCACATCATGGGCTCAAACAACTCCTACTCATGCTAGTGGGTTTCATCTAATTCTTGTGGAATGACGAGGTCATGCAAAGGATCAAGGGTTCAGCTACATGCAGCAAGTAACACATGAGTCGTTGTTGTCCTAATGCAATAAAATAGAGCAGGAGCGAGAGAGTGGGATTATGTCGGAATGAACAAGGGGTTTTGCTTGCAGCAGCACGAAGATAATAGTTCTTCATCGGTGTCATCGAATAATCATCGTCGGTACATCGTCTATCGGGAGGGACAATTACCGGCAAACAAGAAGAACACAATCAATGCAATGCATATATGATGCATGATCATGTTAAGGTACTGAATTCACCTAATGCAATAATAATCCAAGTTAGTTGAAGTGGAATTCAAACAAGGTTGAATTCCAACTCCAAATCTATTTCATAAATTACCTAATCATGATTCATCCTATTCAGTGAGGTTAACTTGTTCAAACATGCATGATCATGGCATAAACAGATTCTTCATATTTTTCTGATCATTTTCATATATAAATTATTTCAATCCGAGTTACGGTTGAATTTATATGATTTTAGAAGTTTAGGACATTTTCTGAATTTTCTTGAATTAAATTAAATCCATAAAGGGATTACTGGCGTCGACTGACGTCGATGTGGCGTCAGCGGTCAGCTGGCGCCCAGGTCAAACTGGCGTGTGGGGCCACCGTCGATGACTCGAGCTGGGTTGGGTGGATGACAGGTGGGACGGTCAGCGCTGACTTGTCCGAGTCAATCTTGACCGTGGGGTCCACCAGTTAGTACTAATCTTAACGGAAAATAAACAATGATTAATTAAGGCGTGGGGCCCATGTGTAAGCGGGTCAGGGGTAGTTAAGCTGGCGGGGCCGCATGTCCGTGACCGGGGTGGTGAACCCAGTCGGAAGGTCATCGCCACCGGCGGCTTAGCGGCCGGTGACGTCAGCGGGCGGGCCTTGCGGGTTGCTCCTCCGGTGGCTAAAAGTGCGGCGGAGGCACCGGAGAAGCCCTTGATCCAGCATCTAGGGGACCAGCGGGAGGTGTGGGGCGGCGGAATCGCGCCGGCGTCGAGCAGGCGGCCGGGCTCGGGTTCGGTGGCTCTGAGGCGCGGTGCACGAGGAGAGGCGAAGGATGCTCGTGCTCTGAGTCTCTGGCGTGTTTATGGGCTCGGGCCTTGGCGGCGGGGGCTGTGGCCATGGCGCCATGGCCCGCGGTGAGGGCTGTCGGCCATAGTGGAGACAGTGGTTAGGGGAAGGCGAGTCGGGAAGAGGGGATCGGCAGGGGCTCACCGTGGTTGCGCGAGCCGTCGGTGAGCTCAGGCGGCACCGGGCAGCTAATTTGGCGGCAGCGACAGCGGAGTCGAGAAGAAATGGTGGGGCGGCGCCTCGGGGTGCTCGGCGTCGGGGGCTTAGTGAGGAGGAGGAGAGGGCTAGGCGGAGGCCATGGGCATATCGGCGGCGAGGAAGGCCGATGGCCGTGGCTCTACAGCTGGCGGTGGCGGCAGCTCCGCTCGATCCGTGAGAGAGAGAGAGAGGAAGGGGAGGGTTGGGAGAGAGTGAGAGAGGTCGAGGCGGCGTGGTGCAGCGTGGAGGCGACCAGGCGGTCGAGGGGCACGTGGGCGGGAGGAGCAGTGGTGGCTGGCTGCGTCGCATCGCTGCAGGTGCTTCTCCTCTGGCGGGAGGAAAGACAGCGATGCCCACAGTGGGCGGGCTGGCTTCGCCGATGGCCACTCTGATGGTGGGGCTGCGGTGGGGAGGTAAGCCAGGTAAGGCTTTTACCTATTTTGTTTCCTTTTCTATTTTTCGACATTTGTTTTGATTTATTTAAAGTACCAAACTAATTTATTTAATTATGCCAATTTTTGCAGGAGCTAATTATATTATTCGAGCTCCCCAACAAAAGGGCACAATTTTGGACAATATTTTATATATATAATAATATATATCAAGGCAAATATTTAATGTATTAATTCCAAATGCCCAAAATAAATACTTATGAGATCCTAAAAATATTGGTTAGGTTGTTATCTCTGCCCAATATTTTCAGAGGGCCACATGAGCATTTTCTTGGACCTTTTGGGCGATTTTTATTTAGGTCATTTCAAAAGTGATTACGAGGGTTTCACAAATCCCCATTTCAATTTTCATGGAAATTAACATGATGACATGAATGCCCTAATGCAACTAATGTCAAGCAATTCTAGGGATGTGACATCTTCAAAATACTATTCGATCTTCGAAAATCCTCTAGAGCCTTTGGCTCTTGAAATTCTTAACTTGCTTGCATTATGGTTAATCCCATAAGTCTCTTAGTCATATTGACATTCCTTGTCATTATCATTTTGAGTCTGTTGACTCAATATGTTTCTGAATACCATAATCAT
>JAHIAM010016784.1:0-18196 GCA_021605205.1 Aegilops longissima
CGGCACCATTTTCTTGACATTATCTTGGTGCATCAGCTCGATGTTCTTCACGTCTGAGGGGATGAATTCTTGACAGTTTCTTGATAGGAATGACATCCTCGGTTGCCTTTAACTTGATAGAATCCTCAAGTGCGGTTCGTCTAACACGAAGGTAGGTGCTCTCTTTGCGAGCCATTAGTTTCATCGAACCGCACATCTGATTGTCAACAATCTTGTGAAGTCACGATGTTGAAGACTACTGTGGGTGTCTTGAGTCCTTTCGTAACCAAGCATAAAACCTTCATGTGCTTTCGGTGCAAATTTAGAGTTGTGTGAGGATCTCTAATCAGCATTTAGCACGAAGACTTTGAAATAACTTACATTAGGTTTCTTATGCATGAGGAGTTCATAGGCAGTCTTTTTGAAGAATTTGTGAAGATATACTCTGTTGATGATGTGGCACGCGATGTCAATTGCTTCAATCGAAGCGACCAGCGTTTTGTATTCATCAAGCATAGTCACGCCATCTCAACAAGAGTTCGTTTTTGCGCTCCACGGCGCCATTTCTTTGAGGAGTATAAGGCGAGATAACTCATGAGTAATACCAAGTTCATCAAGATAGTCATCAAGACCGAATTCTTGAACTCAGTTCCATTGTCACTCGATGTGTTTGATCTTTACACCAAAGTTGGTTGAAGCCCTCGAGGAAAATCGTTTGAAGATTTCCTGCACTTGATTTTATAAGTAACAATGTGTACCCATGTGTAACGAGGTAATCATCAACAATAACAAAGCCATATAGTGATGCTTCATTGCCAATGACTGAATAATGATTGGGACCAAAGAGGTCCATGTGAAGCAATTGAAGGGGAATGAGTAGTGGTCATGATAGTCTTATTTGAATGCTTGGCCTTGGTCATTTTCCAGCTTCGAGGCTCGCATAAGTGATCCTTGAGAATTTGACATTCTCAATGCCAATGACATGCTTCTTCTTCATGGCGTGTGCAAATTCCTCATGCTGCGTGACCAAGTCAAATCGATGCCAGCCATACAGAAGCTTTTGCAAGTAGGCACCACGGCTGGTTGTGGACCTACAGAGAAGTCAACAATATACAAGTCTCCTCTCCTAAAGCCGAAGACTTTGGAATTGTCGACTTCCATAATCACAACAAGCGATACTTGCCAAAGATAACAACCATATCAAGATCACAAAGCATTGAGGCTGACATGAGGTTATATCCTAAAGACTCAACAAGCATGACTTTGTCCATGTGCATGTCCTTAGAGATAGCAACCTTACAAGTCCCAATACGACTTTTGCCTTTGTCGGCAAAGATGATATGCTTGAGATGTGGCGGTGATAAAGGAGCATCCATCAATAGATTCTTGTCACCGGTCATGTGATTTGTACATCCACTATCGAGAACCCACTCGGTGGCTTTGGGTTGATCATCCTGCGGATGAATTAGTACAACTTACAATCTCATATACTTCATCGATGAAGAATATGATATCAAGTTCATCGGATGAATTTCATCGGTCGATACGATAAGCGGTATGAGGGCGTATGAAATGAAAGTTCATTTCATCATGATTAGCTGCGTCCTTTGGGGAAAATTATCGGGCCCCGACAAATTCTTGGGAGCGTTAAGGCACGTCTGGGACTGACCCTGAAGAGATTAGTTCTTTTCTTCACCACCCACATCTGAAGGGTGGCAAGAGTTCATCATTCTGCGAGCACCATACGAGAATGGTGGCATAGAGGCCAAACCATTTAGTTTCACATAAGAGGGGTTAGGGTAAGCATATGAATAAGCGAGAGAAATTCTTGAGGACTTATGAACATATTGGTTTGAAGAATAATGCACATATTCATAGCCCTTAGCTCTACCTGCAGCAGAGTTGTTAGCGATGATGATCATATGAGGACTTTGATCCTTTTGAGAATTTGATCCACGTGAGAATTTGGTCGTATGAGGACTTGGATCCATATGAAGAATTTGGTCCATATGAAGAATTTGATCTGGGGTTCCTATTCTTCACGGTGGTGTCATGAGGACATTCACGAAGAATTTCAAGGCACTTCTTGGAACAGATTTTCTTCATAGGGAAACCGTTCTTGCTTGATTAGTGCCAACATATCTAGCAAATACTTCACCATTCTGATTTTTGAACAGCTTATAGTTTGAGTCAAATGACTCATCAACAGAATGAGGAAATTCGCATGTGAAGCGGATAAGGTAGATGGATCAGCTGGAGGTCCCTTTGCGCAACCCATGATGTTTTGGGATCTTTTCGGGCTTCGATGCGTTCCATCGACATTGAGTTTCCTCTCAAAGGCAATACCCTCTTTCCTAGGGTTCTGTTGAGGATCTTCTTTTAAGCACATCACAAAGTCGATGCCCTTTGAGGCTTTTGTACATGCTGTCATGTACAATTCCTTCAATCTGCATCGTCGGTGATACTAGCAATGTCCTCGGATGAGGAATTAGTGATAGCGAGGCAGGTGAAGAATTTGTAACAGTTGAAGCATTTGAACATTCAGGTGAAGAATTAGCGATTCACGTTCAATGCACTTTAAGCATGGAGGAACAAATTCTTCTTGAGAAGTGCTGATTTGTTGAGCAAGTAATGAATCGCTCCTTACGAAGATCCTCATAACTCGCTCTTAGCTTCTCAAGATCTTGCTTTCTTTGAAGAAATTCATAAGAAAGTTTCTCATGATCGAGATAGGAGAGTGTTATGATGACTTTGAAGGCTGTCAAGCCTTGGTGAAGTCTCTGAAGATTTTCATTCGAGGGCTTTAGTGCGATCCATTTCTTCAGCGTAACATATCATCACTTTTACCTAACATGTTTTGAACCTTTTCAAGGCATGTTGTTGTTTGGTGGCAAAGGCAAACAAGTTTGGTATAGCTAGGTTCAATATCATCATCAGATTCAGGTCACTAAATTCAGATGAGGAACATTCGGTTACCTCGTCACCCTTTGCCATGAGACATGATGCGAGATGATGATGATTACGGCTCGAAAGTCATCGTTTTGAGAGATTCCTTGAAGTCCTCAAACCAGGGATCATGGCGGGTTCGATGACCTTCATAAGCGTCGGATTCGGTCCCGAGATAAACCGCATTGCAAAGATGCATAATCGCTTGAATTCATCTCTAGATAGGTAGGAGCAGATGATATCCTTCGCCATGATGTCAAGTTGAGTGAACTTGTGAATATCATCGGTGTTACATATGCATAGATCGATAAGGCCAATTTCGGTGACGGTCCACAGCTCGCTGTCCATTGCCATGAGGCGCTTCCTCATCATGGCCTTCCACTTCAGGATAATCGTGGACCCGTCAAAGATAGGGCATGTCACTTTCTTCATACCGTGGTCGACATAACTAAAACTCCGGTGGTTAAACCAAAATCACACGGAACAAGGAGTACCTTGCTCGATACCAATTGAAAGTGCATTATATCGACTAGAGGGGGTGAATAGGCGATTTTATGAATTCTTCAACGAGGAATTTGCGGTGAGGAAATTCCTTAGCGAAGAACTACTTACTGACGAATAAGTACTCGAAGTAAGCATAACAGATTACAAGCATTGTCATCATGATGAAATGAAGACAATCACGAATCTGAAAGCGTAATCACGAGGATAACACAAGATGAAGACAAGCGGTGAAGAAATTGAGCGAGGAAATTGAGAAAGTCTTGATCAAAGTCTTCAAACACGAGATATGAACAAACACTCAACACGATCTTGAGGAAATGAAAGGGTTGAGGAAATAGAACCGATTAGGTCGGTGAAGACAATGATTTGGTAGACCAGTTCAAGCTTTGTCTCGGTTATGCGTCAGGTTGGGCGGTGAGTATTTAAACTCGAGGACACAGTCCGGACACCCGATCCTTGCTGAGCACACAGCTCGGGACACCAAGTCCTCACCGTATTCTCCTTGAACTAAGGTCACAGACCTCGTCCAATCACTCGTGTTAAGTCTTGGCGACTTCCAAACCTTCACATACTTGGTCACTCGGCGATCCACAATTCCTCTTGGATGCTCTAGACCTTGGCCGCCTAACACGTCTGGAAGAAGCACACTCTTCAAAGGTAAAAGCGCGGATCACACAGAGATCAATTTCTTGATGATGCTCAATCACTTTGGGTTTGTAGGGGTTTGGTTTTGGGTTTTCCTCACTTGATGATTTTCGCTCAAATTCCTCGGAGGATGGGTTGCTCTCAAATGACAAGTGTCAAGTTCTCTCGGAGCAGCCAACCAACTAGTGGTTGTGAGGCTGACTATTTATAGCCTAGGGAGCAGCCCGACATGATAAGACATAAATGCCCTTCAATGATATGACCGTTAGGTGGATAAGATATTTTGGGGACAGGTGCGCGCCTTTGCCACAGCAGATCGGAAATTTGAACATCAAATTCCTCGGGGCTATCATGTTCCTCCTTTGTGTAGGCAATCCGCCTTGGCGAATTCCTAACTCCTCGGTCGAACAAATTCCTCGGCGACGGAAAGAGCTTCGTCTCATCCTTTGAAGAAATTGGTGAACTGTATGAGATTTCAAAAGCTTCACTCGAAGGATTGGTAGGTGTAGGATTTTGAGTTGAGCATCAAATGAAAATTTTCCTTAGTATTTCCTCGACCCCTTTAACGATGCAGTGTTTCCTATGACTCAAGAAAGAAAATGAAACTACGAAAACAAAAGTCTTCACGCTTCATGTTCCTCAAATGAATACCAAGTCTTCAAGGTCACCAATTTCTTCACTTTCAAAGTCTTGAGAAAGTCTTGAATATCAAAGTCTTGAGATGAAGAACTTCAGTTTTAAGAATTAGACTTTCCTTTGTAAATATCAAACTCCTCATAGACTTATAGACTGTGTACACTCACAACGCATTAGTTACTTAACCTATAAGTCTTCAATACACCAAAATCACTAAGGGCACTAGATGCACTTACGGGCTCGAAGCCAAAAGTGCGATCAACCGCTTACGAGCGAGAAGAAGGCGAGGGCTGCTGGTGAAGCGGAAAAAAGGAAAAATCACAGCGCCTCGATGCTGCTCCTCCAAGAAGAAGCTAAAGACCAAGAAGAATCGGGCTGCTCCCATAGAGCCCTTGGTTGTTGAACCCATTTACATGGTTAGTCCGCGTCACTGCAACCCAAGAACTTTGAATGACTGTTCATGAGCACCTTCCACGAGGCTCTGAAGTGAAGAGATTCAGCTGATCCCATCACTGCTGAAGACATTAGTCACCATGAAAATGTTGAAGATGATGAAGTTCTTCCTCAAATCGAGTACGATGTGGTATCATCGCTTGTTAAATCATGAACATCGAACTCATCGGCATTGGTTGTCCTCGGCCAATTGCGAACGGGGATGCTTCATGGGCTGATCGCCCATAACAACAAGACTCCCCGGTACTCCCCAACAACAAGTCACTCCCCAACAGCAACACCAAGAAGAAGATGAAGACTTTGAGGCCCGAGCAACCCCATCTCCAAAGGCGTCACCGGCATTTCATGAGGCTTGAAAAGGTCAAAGGCCTCAAGTGCCTCTTTAGGCGTTCGAAGGAGAAGTGCACCACCAACCTTGTTGCCACGTCAAGTGTTTTGAAGCCACTCCAAGCTGTGAATGTCTCTGAGTGCGAAGCCAAAGCTGCTGAAGACAATCCGGTTGCATCAACGGCGACACCCAAGAAGAAGAAGAAGAGCGTGTTCCTACACCCCGATAATTGAAGAAGTGATCCCGATATCAACATGCAAGTGCCCGACCCTCCGGCTCCTCAAGTGGAGGTTGAAAACAATGAGGCTGCCACCTCCAACACCAATGAAGCCAATGGCGTGGTCATGGCTGAAGCCAATATGAACTGTCCCAGCTGCTCTGAAGCCAATGAAGGAACTGTCCTTGAAGCCAATGAAGACATTTGCTCCAGAAGCATCTGGCATGCAGCACTGAAGCCTCGATTCTTGCTTTGCTCGATTCCACCACCAAGGCCCTACACAATCGAGCAAGCATACAACTATGGCGAGCTAGTCACGATAAGATGGCCGTTCTGGTCCCTCCGCCTCATGCCTACGGTCCTCAATTCGTTTGTCATATTGCGCATAGGCCTCCGGTCTAAAAGCGAAGCCAAGGCTGCCAAGGTTTCGAGGCATTGCCACCTCAAGCTGGTTCTTTCAATGCAAATGGCTTCAAAGCCCACAATACTTTCTTTGGTGATTGCAAAGAACCCCTACACAAGCCAAGGATCTCATCGGCGGCGGTTGGAGCTATTACTCACTGTGTGCAGTATGACCAAGGCGCATTTTCCCTCATATCGCCTCGACTTCTGAAGCCATTACGGGACTGTCGTGCTTAGAAGAAGCACTTGATTGCTTTCATGATGCGGTATGCTTGGCCGTAACAAGCGAGAAACCTTTGGAATGAAGAATTATTGTTTCAATTCTATGCCACACTCCACATCATGGCTACAACAGAATCTGAAGACATGGGTTCTCGAGTGGATGGTGGAAATGTCCATCATGAAGCCAAAGCTCTTGACATCATTGAGCTCACAGGCCTATCCACTCCCAGAGCTGTTTGAACACGGATGTCAACTCCACATAATGCCTTGGAAAGCATATTTCATAAGCGAGAACCCGACATGAGTCAAATCTTGAGCATGATGAAGCCACTGCCACATGACGCTGAATACCCTCAACACTTCTTTATTGATGACCTTGAGTATCTGCCTCGTACCATATATCACATCATACGGCGAACTCTATGGCCCATAAAAGGGCATTCATCGTCTGCAAAGCTTGAAGGAGCAATGAAGACATTGGTCTTCTACATCCTCAATGGCATCAGCTTCAACACACAAGATTTCTTCATCCGACAATTGGCTGCCTCTGGATCTGATCTGTTTGGTCTAAAGTTCTATGCTCCATGGGTCATGCGCATCATCAAGATGCACTCTGCTATCAACTATCAACCCTCTGCCAATCATCGATCTTTCTACGAGAGGTTGATATATGCATTGAAGCCATATACCACAGGCACTTAAGCGCCACTAAGTCTTGAGCCTTGAGATCACCACAGCTTCTCTCAACCTATGGAAGGCGTCCAGCGGTATCTCGTGTCTATCCACAGGCTGGGAACACCGTCGCCTCATCGTGCACGGAATGAAGCCCTTGAGAGCACAATTGGCCAAAGGCCTCGGAAGCGCTCTCGATTCCTCAATGATCGAGAACTTCTTGTGGCGCTGCATCAAAAGCAAGATAAGCATCACTCTGGCTCAAGCGTCAAATGCAAAGCCTCTTGGTGGGCGTCAATCGCATTAATAACCTTGCCACCAAGAATGCTTTTGTCACTCACGAGAC
This sequence comes from Aegilops longissima, assembly GCA_021605205.1. Classification (NCBI taxonomy): domain Eukaryota; kingdom Viridiplantae; phylum Streptophyta; class Magnoliopsida; order Poales; family Poaceae; genus Aegilops; species Aegilops longissima. Next base: position 7,351 of record JAHIAM010016784.1, read on the forward strand.
TTGTCGGCGATCATGGAAGAGTTTGACCCTGCTCGATCTTTGAAGCTGATCTTCAAGGCGATGGCTTCCTTTGAGCGTTTCAAGTTTGACTCCACTCCTCCACGGAATGCAGTTCTCGGCGAACTCCATCTCTTGAAGACTCGACTATTCTTCCTCCGCAGTGATGCGAGTGATGATGATGAAGCCAATGCTACTTCACCGCCCCCTACTTTGTATGAATCGACCTGCGCCCGGCTAAATCGCACCGCCAACCAACAACGACAACCTGCTGCATCATCTTCTTGAGAAGAGGCGAATGAATGCTCTATGTCTTCAAACCTTTTGGTCCTACTTGACAAAAGGGAGAAGCATATGGTTTGATAGTCTTCAAGCGGGTTCATAAGAGGCGGTTGCACTATATTTTTCTAGTGTTTTACAACTCTAGTTTTTTGAAACATTTGGTTCTTATGAGTTGTAACACTTAAACTCGATGCGTAGGTCTTACTTATTTGCTTTACCTGAGTGCGATGATAAATTCCGCGTGTCTGACGATAACTTCGCATAGATCATTACTGAGACGTCCATTTTCATTATGCATGTCATTCTCTTAGCTATATCATTTCATGCATGATGAATTATCTTCATAAGTTGAAGAGGATCTCCACAAGTACAACCTGCCATATGCATTTGCATTCCAAAGCAAACTACTTATATGCACATCTTGGGGAGCCTTTGCCACTTATGAAGACAATTCCTATCCTTTCTGATTTCACATATTTTATCCCGTTGAAAACTTCAAACGGTTTGTCATCAATCACCAAAAGGGTTGTAAAGTGCATCTAGTGCCACCCCTAGTTGGTTTTGGAGTATTGACGACAAATGTGGTTGAGGACTAATGCGTTCGAGAATTGCGGGGATACAGCGGGGTAGTGTCCCTCATTGATTGGTTTACCTACGGAGCGACCCCTAAAATGTGTATGAAGACATTGAAGACAATGGTGGTATGTGAAGATATTCACATTGAAGACTATGACATGAGAAGACATTGAGTGAAGACTATGTTGTTTACGTTGTTTCCTTTTCTTCTTTGTTGAGTCGTAGGAACCACCGTGCTTGTTAAGTGGGGTCCAAGTGATCATAATCGAGAATGGTGAAGTGATACTCAACCCAAATCCTATGTCTTGGCGAAGACAATGAGAAACAAACTTATCCGAGCTTTGTTGAGTCAGCTTTGCTTGTAGCCCAAGTAAAGTTGCCGTGTGTGTTTAAATCGACCGTTGGAACAGCGTCGGTTCCTTAGTGACCAGGGGTCATTTCGGACATATGCGGTCGGGTTGCCTAGTGGCTATAAATAGCCCACCCCTACACCATAAATTGGTGGCTGCTTTCGGAGTTAGTGCCGCGCTTTTTGTGGTTTGAAACAAACCACCTCGAAGCCTTTGAGAGAGAAATCCTTGCGAGGACAAAGCCCAAATCATCGAGCCAAAGAGTGTTAGGCATCACTTGAAGTTTTCTGTGCATGTGACTGACGATTATATTACACTTGAGGTTTGTAGATCCTCCGGCGATTGAGCGTCGCATTCTGAGCATCAAGAGTCATTGTGGATTGCGGTGAGCGTCGTCTGTGAAGGTTGAGAAAGTCTACCTTGAAGACTTACCGGAGTGATTAGGCGAGGGCTGTGTGTCCTTAGCTCAAGGGAATAAGAGTGAATCTGGCTGGTCTTCTTAGTTGAATCTCAGCCTCCCTAACCGGATGTCACAGATTGTCCTGACCAGCTGGGACTGAGTCAACAAATCCTGTGTCTTCAACTAGTATTTGGTTCTATCCCTTCCTCCTTTACCCTAAGTTTGTCTTAATTGAAGTCATTGCTTATATGTCTTATCTGTTTGACTTCATTTGCTTGACTTCTATTGTTGTTTGGCTTCATACTATCTTCCATCTGATCCTTACTACATAGCTGCTATTAGTCTTGTCCGTTCAGTTCATTGCATACTTGACTATGAAGCACTTGTTGTATGTCATTCTCGCTGCATATCAACTTTAGGTCATTTCTGTTGTTTGTCTTTGAAACATCCGTGTTTTGAAGACTTTCATAAAATATCCTATTCACCCCCCCCTCTAGTACGCTAACTAGCACTTTCACTCTTCCATGTCACATACATCTTGGTGGGCTCAAAATGATAAAGATTGAATACATGCACTCATTACCAAGCAAGGTGAATGATCACATAGGATAGATAAGATAATATCATCAAACATGCATAAGTGTAGCTTATGATCAAGCACATGATCATCAATGTCTCACAAGAATAGCATAGTATCTCAAGCAATCAAAAGCAAACAAGTTTGAACCACCAAATCAAGAGAGACAAAAAGCAACTCTCTCTCTCTGAAACCTATGATCTATACATTTTTTCTCCCCTTTGGCAACAAGTTACCAAAAGTTCATAGAAAATGCATAGTACTATGTAATCTCTCAGGCTTGGTCTTGGTGGTGGTGTAGAGATGGCTCCTTGGGCCAGACTTGAGTTGATGTAGAGGAGCTGGAGGAGTTAGATTTGGAGCTGGTTGCCTTCAGAGTTGTAGGAGGCTGTAGCTGGTGCGAGATGATGTTGCTCTGATGTGCGCAGTGCTTGCATGCACCGATCTCAGAGCTCTGGGCACTCTGGCTAAATACATTGGTGGTAGTCTTGCCTTCCTCTCTCATGCATGTCATCCTGCTGTTTGCTCCTGGCCATTTGAATCTAGAGTTACTTTGACATCTAGATCATAGAATTTTTGTTCCATGATTCTTTCCAAGCTCTCATGATTTTTGAGTGAGGTGGCCAATCCCTTCTCAATCCTCGAGAGATGATGCTATCAAGTAACCAAGACTGCTCACCTTGTTCTTCAAAAATACTCAGATGCCTCCTCTTGAGTTGGCATCTTGGCGCCTCTATCCTTCCTTGCCTTCTCCTTCTTCTCTTGAGCTTGGCCTGATGATGGATCATTCTCATTCTTGACAACCTCATTGTCCTCAAAGTCTGGATAAAGTGGAAAATGTTCCTTATCCAATAGATATTTTACCTGTGCCCATCTTTGAGTTAATCAACTCCACGATCAGGGGCATATCCACAACTCCTCTTATGATGCTGCTGCAGTCCTCTTAATGGTTTCAACTATAAGGCTCATGCCCTTGAATTTAAGGGTACATCAAATAAATGCAACATATTGATTGCATGCCCTCTACGATCATGTTGTGGTCACCTGACTTAGGCAATAGAGTGTGCCTTAGGATCCAATTGATTGTAGGCATACAGCGAAGAAGAGTGGGTGATCCAAAGAAAGTCTCTAGGGCTTTGTGCAGGGATCTCCTTGTACATATGTGCCATGGTATTGTGTCCCATTTTGTTCTTGGCATATACATCGAGGTCATCATCATTTTCCTTTGGGGCATTTATCGAGTTTTCCCACTCTCACTACAGTTATTTGGTACCTTGTACCTTGAGACATCAAACTATCCTCCCATCTGGATAGAAGTGTGTTGTGGAGTAGAATTGCATGATAAGTTAAATCGTTCGATTGGTGAGAAGCGCAACAAAATCCAGCAACTCCACAAGCCTTTGAGCTGTCACTTATACTCGGGGTAGTATTACTGCGTTCTCCTTCATGTAGGTCGAGGTTGACCCATCTCATATACATAAACTATGGGCTTCTTATCCGGCAAGATAGTCTCATAAAAAGTCCTGCTGCTCCATGGTGTGGAACCTGTAATCCTGTGAGTCCTTCTCCTCGTGGCATATACATCTCTACTCTCACCATAGCCTCAACCCATTATCTCTCACGATCTTCATGTTTCCAGCCGCGGGATGAGCATCATTATAGTGCAGTATCTTGAGCTTAAGCTTCCTCGAGAACTTCTTCATCTTCCTCCTCTTGACAACCCCTCGAGCCTTTGGGGCCTTGTTCTTCTCAGCATTTGGAAGACTCACGGTATTCCTCTTTGGAGTCTTGACTTGGCTTTGAGGGCAGCTTTGGGTGCTTCCTTGGGCTTGAATGTTGCAGCCCTACGATCTAATAGCATCACCCATAAGCTTTGGTGCCTTGGGTGTTTGGTGCTGACAGCTCTTGTTCCTCTTCCATCATGGAAGGTTGACCAACAACTTTCGCTATGGTCTTCTTGACCCTTTCCTTCCTTTTCTTTCCTTGTTGACGGTGGCTCTTTGGGATCGGGCTTCTCAGGTTGTTGAGTTGAGATTACGGCTTTGGACATTGGTTGTCTTCCCTACGGCCTTTTAATCTTCATGCACGGCTTTGTATGCTTTGTTGAGCCATACTCCTTTTTTGAGTACTACTTTCTTGGAGGTAGCCTCATCTTCTTACGCTCTATAATCCTCATCTTCATGCAGTTCTTCTTCTCTCCTTCTCACGGTAGCAGCCTTAGGCGAGGTTGCTAGGAGTGCTTCTGCTACCTTCATCTAAAGTCTTTGGAGGGACTAGTGCCCTCACTCATGTCAATCTGCTTTCTGTGACCTGTTACAGCCGTCACTACAGTGCGACATCTTGCAAACACTATTGCTGACCACTGTGAAGAGTTATAGATGAGATAGAGTGGATGAGCATCACAAAATGCAGAGATTTTGCAAAGAATGATTCAAAAATTCAGTTTTAATTTTCCAGAGAAAGCATTTGGATCAGCAGTTTTCAAACTCGGTGATACGGCGCATTTTGGAACCTAAGCGATGAACTTCGGTTGGACGAGTCACGGATTGATGTACTTGGAGACTGCTAAGGTTTCAAAAGTCCTAAATCGGTCGCCATTCTTAATTACTCATTCGAACCAAGAGTTACTAGTGCAATGGCATAAGCCAAATTGGTGGGACCAGAGTTTTTCAACTCGGTGGGTCGAGATGGTTTGTGAGACCTAACCTAAATTTACAAATCTCATCTAATCTATGGATTGCATTAACTGGATAAGAGTGTTTCAGTCGTGGCAAGAATCAATAAGAACACAATGTGCTGGGAATCGGATGAGGATAGCCTTGATCGTCGATTCCCTACCCTAGCTTCCGTGATGAACTTCGCTTCTGGCTACAACGAGGTTGAATTCCATTGGCGGCGGAGACCAGCGACATGGGGCGGCTGGCGGCGAGGAGATGATCCGGAGACCTTGGAGGCGAGGCGAGCTATTCTGGCGAGCGAAGGAAGGTTGGGAGAAATTTCAAAATTTTGCGCGTGACTATATATAGCCCGACCACGTCGGTGTGACCGAGTGGAACAACTTCGGTGGCACCGAATGATGCTGCTTGTGTTGATTCTGACAACAACGGTTGTGACCGAAAAAGTTCAAATCGGTTGCAAGAGTTAGCTCTAGATCGACTTAGTGATCTCGGTAGACCGAAAATGGAGGAATCGGTCAGACCGAGAATCACTGACTTTTGGAAGTTTAAGTCTATGATGAACCGAGGGACTCGAGGTGCTCCTCACCACAGTGGTTGAATCTGACTTGATCAAATTTAATGATGTAGCATGAATAGAGTTTGAGGCAGCGAAAATCATAGATAGCTAGAGAAGGTTCTTGAGCATTCTTGTCCATCCACTTGGCCAAAGAAGAAGAACCAAACAATCAAAACAACAAGTGGATGTCCTTGAATGAGTAAAATATGCACCAACATGCTCACACAAAAGATAGCAAATGAAATATGTGGCAAGCATGCACAACCAATTCTAGCATCTATCAAACAATTTGCGATGACTGGGTCATCTATATATGAATATATATGACTTAGGAGTCAAATGATAAACATTTGATCATAGGTCATACTCATCGTTTAAGCTCAAGTGGGGTTACCACTTTTACATAATGCATTGATGTGTTCACACCATTAGAGTTGCTTTGACTCAATTCTTAGAGTTAAGCTCCCCCTAGATGTGAGATCCCCCCTTAGAGGATGAACTAACCTTGAGTTTTATCGATGATGACTTCATGTAGGTGTTGAAGATGTGGATGCTCAATGTTGATGTAGATCGGTTGGAGCAATCCTTTGGAGTGAGTTGCACTTTCAACTTGCCTACATGGGTTAGTCCCACAAGGAACAAACAAGTATATCCATAGACATAGAGTGATGCACACACACAAGATGATTTCCATGAAATCATTAGGTTACCTTGTCCTTGCCTTACCAACATGAGGGTTTGTGACTCCTTGAACTAGTGCAAGATGTGGAAGTTGATTGCACTTGTCCTTAATATTATGATGTGAGTGAAGAATTTTGGGCGGAGTCACCTCAAGAACTCTCTAGTTCTTCTTCTTGGGATCCACATCATCTTGATGGGAATCCTTGGAGTTATAGTTGTACTTGATGAAGTAGAACTTGTAGTAGTCTTGGGAATCCACTTGAGCGAGGCCTTAGGTGCTTCTTCAAATGCATCAATCTCTTCTTGAAGCTTGTCCTTTCCTTTGTTCTTGTGGTCTTGTGGTGGAAGATCATCTTGTGCTTGTGTTCCCTTGAAGGAAGTAGGATCATACTTCTCTTGTTGAGGAACAAACTTAGGTCTTGGGGTATTGATCTTCTTCTTCCACTCAACTCCAGTAGCATTGAGCTTTGGTTCGAAGCCAACACCTTGATTCTTCGGTGTCTTCCTTGCTTGCGTACAATTTCTCGAATTGCTTACTCGACAAGGCTCTTGTAAACACCTTTCTCTATAATTCCCTTCAATAAGCTATTTTCTTGCTCAAGTGTAACTTGGCTAGAATCATTAGTGGAATCAAGAGAACTACTAGAAGCAACAATATTGGATTTGACATTATTATTGTTACTACTAGAGGAAGTATCTTTCTTGTACTTGTTACTAGACTTGACTTGAGGCATGTAAGTAGATAGGAGTAAGCGGCAGCAATGTAAGAAGAACTTTTCTTATGAAGATCATCATTGATTGCTTTTAAGAACTCATGCTCTTGTTCAAGATTGAGCTTTTCAAGCGTAACTTCTCATGAGCCCTTAAAAGTTATCGATGATCTTGAAGATAGTTTCATGAGCCAACTTAAGAGTGTTTAGTTCTTTAGTTAGAAGCTCAATCTTCTCCTTATCATTGTCATTTGTTTTATCTTGATTAGCATGATTAATTGACGTTTCATCATAGTATTCATCACTAGAGTTGTCAATAAGTAAATCATCATCCACAAGCAAGTCATCTTCATCACTATTGAAATCAACATACTCAGGATTTGTTACCTTTGGACCTTTGGCCATGAAGCATCTTCCAATTCCTTCATTTGGTGAATCAAATATGTCGTAGGAGTTGGTTGACACAAGTGCTAGACCGGCAACACCTTCATCTTGAGTATATTCGGAGTCGGAGTGATAGCTTCTCTCGGAGTGTTTGTCGGAGTTGGGCGGATACCCATTCACCAACATGAGCTTGATGTCTTTGTTTTGTGTAGCTCTTTGATGACTTGTCCTTCCTTTCTGAATCCTTGCTTCTCCGTGAGGATCTTCGTTCATAACGATCATCTCTACTCCTTCTCTCTCTTGGTGGTGATTCTTCTCTTTTGCTTCTTCTTCTTGGAGAATCTTCTCTTCTTTTGTAGGGTGCCGTACACTCATTGGAATAGTGTCAGGCCTCCCACATGTATCAATTAACGCTCTCGACTAGAAGATCTTTTGTCATGGTAAGTCCTTGACTTGGAGCTTATTTCTTTCCTTCTGCTCTTGTAGAATTTGTTGAAGTTCTTCACCAGTAAGCTCAATTCTTCATTGAAGGTTTGTTTCTCACATGATGATGTGGGGCTTCACTTGAGGCTTTGTAAGCACCACTTGACTTGTTGTGAAGTTCCTCCTTATCCTTGAGTGACATCTCATGAGCAACAATTCTTCCAATGACTTCCGTTGGCTTGAGATCTTTGTAGTTTGGCATCATTTGGATCAATGTGCACGGTATCATACTTTCCATCCAATGCTCTTAGGATCTTCTTGATGATGAATCATCGGTCATCTCTTCACTCCCTAAACCAGCAATCTCATTTGTAATAAGAGCAAGCATAGAGTACATTTCAGCGACACCTTCACCATCCTTCATTTTGAACTTGTCAATCTGACTTTGGAGCACATCAACTTGGATTCCTTGACGGTTCGGTACCTTCATGCATATCAATCAAAGTATCCCAAATTTCTTTTGCATTCTCAAGGCGGTTGATTTTGTTGAATTCTTGGGGCACAATCCGTTGAAGATGATATCCAAGCTTAGCGTTATATTGCAGCATCTTCAATTCTTCAGCATTAGCTTCATGGTTTGGCTCTCTCCATCAAAGAATTCACCTTGCAAGCCAATACAAATAATTGCCCAAGCGGCGGTGTTATGTCCAAAGAATATGCATTTTCATCTTATGCTTCCAACTAGCAAAATTAGTACCATCAAAGTAAGGACCTCTACGGTGATAATTTCCCTCGCTAGGCCATACTCTCCTAGGTTGTGAAACCAAGGCTATGACCACCAAAAGCTATGGAAATCAAAGCAAATGGAGACCAAAGCTCTGATACCACTTGTAGGACCTTGAAGTATGTCTAGAGGGGGTGATTAGACTACTTGACCAATTAAAACTTATCTTTTCCCAGTTTTAGAGTTTGACAGATTTTAGCTATCTTAGGACAAGTCAAGCAATCATCACACAAATCAAGCAAGCATGCAAAAAGTATATAGGCAGCGGAAATTAAAGCATGCAACTTGCAAGAAAGTAAAGGGAAGGGTTTGGAGATTCAAGCGCAATTGGAGACACGGATGTTTTTGGCGTGGTTCCGATGGTGGTGCTATTGTACCTCCACGTTGATGGATACTTCAACCCACAAAGAGGTAGCAGTTCTTGAGTCCACGGAGGCTCCACCCACGAAGGGTCCACGAAGAAGCAACCTTGTCTATCCACCATGGTAAATAAGCCCACGAAGGACTTGCCTCACTAGCGGTAGATCTTCACAGTAAGGCGATCTCCTTGCCCTTACAAACTTCTTGGTTCAACTCCACAATCTTGTCGGAGGCTCCCAAGTGACACCTAGCCACTCTAGGAGACACCACTCTCCAAGAAGTAACAAATGGTGCATTGATGATGAACTCCTTGCTCTTGTGCTTCAAATGATAGTCTCCCCAACACTCAACTCTCTCTCATAGGATTTGGATCTGGTGGAAAGAGGGTTTGAGTGGAAAGCAACAGGAAGGCTAGAGATCAAGATTCATATGGTTGGAATGGAATATCTTGGCCTTAACACACGAGTAGGTAGTTCTTTCTCAGAAATGGTAAGTTGGAAGTGTAGGTTCGGTCGATGGCTCTCTCCACGAATGAAGAGGAGGTGGAGGGTATATATAGCCTCCACACAAAATCTAACGTTACACAATTTACCAAACTCGGTGGGACCGATTCAGCAGACTCGGTCGGACGATTTAGTAAACCTAGTATTGTCGGTGATTTTCGGTGGGGTGACATACAACTTCGGTGAGACCGATTCGGTTAGGGTTAGGGCATAACGTAATCTCGGTGAGACCGATTACACAAACTTCGGTGAGACCGATTTTGGTAATAAGCTTTCAGAGAGTTGGTCGAGTAAACTTCGGTGGGACGATTTGCTCTTTTAGGTGAGGCGGAAATGTTACAAAGGGAAGCGAGAGTTTACATTGCAATCTCGGTGGGACCGATCGCTCACTTCGGTTAGACGAGAAGCGTTACAAGGAAACAGAGATATTACAATCCCATCTCGGTGAGACCGAGATCCCTATCGATAGGACCGATTTGCCTAGGGTTTGTGGCGATGGCTATGACTTTTGAAATCGGTGGCGCGGGTAGGAAGAATCGGTGTGACCGATTTTGGCTCTGAGTTTAGGTCATTTGTGGATGTGAGAAAATAGCTGAGGTTTTGGAGCATATCACTAAGCACATGAAACGAAGCTCATTAAGCAACACCTCATCCCTCCTTGATAGTATTGGCTTTTCCTATAGACTCAATGTGATCTTGGACCACTAAAATGTAAAATGAAGAGTCTTGAGCTTTTGACCTTGAGCCAATCCTTTGTCCTTAGTATTTTGAGGATCCACTTTCATCATCCATGCCATGCCATTCATTGAGCTTTCCTGAAATAATAGTCTTGGAATAGCATTAGCTCAATGAGCTATATGTTGTTATGAATTACCAAAACCACCTAGGGATGGTTGCACTTTCAAACGTCGGTCCATCAAGAATGGTCCAAATCATCCCTCATCCGAAGCAGAGATGGTAGACTGAGTAGCATGCCCTACATACGGTGAGGCGTCATAAACCTAAAAGGCAAAGTATTGTAGAGAGCAGGTTGGTTGACATAGAACCGACGAGCCTACTGACGAGAAAGCAAAAGCAGATCCAGATTTCATCTACAGGATAAGATTGGACGATGAGGACCGTGTCAGGAACATGTATTGGGTGGATGGTGCTGCAAGAAGAGCCTACAAACATTTCGAGATTGCATTTTATTCGACGCGACATATCTCACTAATATGTACAAGATGCCTGCGCTCCATTCATAGGAATAAATAACCACAATCAGTCATTGCAGTTCGGATGCGGGCTCTTGAATGAAGACACGGATGGGTACACTTGGCTGTTCAAAACCTTCTTGGAGTGCATGGGTGGACTTGCTCCGATGAACATAATAACGAGACCAGGATTTGAGCATGCGTGCGAGGCATAGGAGGAGTCTTTCCGTTGGCGGTGCACAGGCCGCTGCGGTGCATATTATAAAGAGGGCTGAGGAGGCGCTAGGACCATTCTTTCTTGACCGTCGAGCTGCACAAGGCATTGAGTTGTCGTGGACCACAACAGCGGTGGAGGAGTTTGAGCGGAGGTGGACAACTATGATTGAAACATA
>JAHIAM010016788.1:0-17329 GCA_021605205.1 Aegilops longissima
AAACCCCTTGGGAATGGCGAGTTTTAGGGCCCAGTGGGAGGCGCTTGATATCGCTACCTTTATAAGGGACAAGGACTCCTCCCCTTACCCGCCCTTTCTCTTCCATCCTTCCGTCCTTGAGCTCTAGCGCCCAAGTTTTAGCTTATCCTCGTTCGAAAAGGCACTCCAAACATGTCAGGATCCGGGCTGGAGCAAGTGGATGGCTTCCTCCGTCAGAAGAAGGACATCCACAGACTCAGGAGGCGGATATTTAGCCAAGGAGTTGCTCACCGACTCTGGCAAAGGAAAATCTTCCCTACCCCGAGCCCCATGAGAGGTTGTGTTTCTCACACACTTTGTCCATGGGCTGGGATTCCCTCTTCACCCATTTGTCCAGTGGATTGATGTTTTACTATGGGTTGGACTTCCATGATCGGCCCTCAACTTTATCCTCAATATCTCAACATTTATAAATGCGTGTTGAGGCCTTTCTCCACATCCCACCTCACTTGGCCTATGGTTGAAGACCTTCAATGTGAAACCGAAGGTGGTGGCGGTCAACAAGCGAGTCGGAGGCGCCATGGTGGGCAAGATTCCCAATGTCACTGGCGAAGGCTCCCGTGGAGATGGTGAAGGGATGTGTCGGGGTGGTTTTACATCACGAGCTGCGTGACACCGATTGGGTGGCAGCCCCAAATTCGATCTGGGAGTTACTGATGCGGCTTGCTTCACGGCAAGAAGAGGGCTGACACAGGGATCTTGAGCGAGATAACTAGGCTCGGACATGCGTGCAGAACATGATAACCAAGAAGATCAAGCTGTGAATGTGACCAGGTTATGCTCATTCGCGGATCCTTCGTGTATAGCGCGGACCTGCTATTTGTGGAATCTGACCCAGCCAAGCACAAGAGGCTGCTAGAGCTCTTGGTAGCCTTGCGACGAAGGTATCTGAAAGCGCTCTTCAAGGCTGGCGAGTGCCAGCCCATGACTAAAGATCGTGGTGTAACACCCGGAGTAACTTTCCATATTGTAACTCAACTCTTGCCATTTTCGGCATTGATATATGATATTCCCTCCGTGGTTGGGTTTTCTTCATTTTGCATTTTGTCCATGTCATGCATTTTATCATGTCATCATGTGCATCGCATTTGCATACGTGTTAGATCTCATGATTCGAGCATTTTCCGTTGTCCGTTTTGCAATCCGGCACTCCTATCTCCCAGCGGTCCTTTTCGTTTTCCGTGTGCGGGTATTAAACCTTCTCGAAATGGACGAGGTTTGTCTAGTGGCCTTGGTATACCACCGTAGACCACGGTCAAGTTTGAGTCATTTGGAGCTCGTTTGGTACTCAGCAGTTAACGCACTCTCGCAAAGGCCTCTTTAAGTTGCGCCAACACCCTTCAAAACAGCCCAATAACCCATCTAAGTCACTTCCATGCTCTCCGTCGTTCGATCACGATCGTGTGGTAAACTACCTCATTTGGACTCTCCTAGCTCCTCTATGCCTATTTAAACACCTCCCGAAAAATCGGATCATTCCACCCCAAACCCTAAAATTTGCCCCTCGCGCCGGGACACGTCCAGGCGGCAGACGCGCCGCCTTGCCGCCCCAGAGGCTGCCCGTCATACCGGCGCCTCGCCGCTTGCCCGACCTCGGGCCAGACCTTGCCCGCCAGCGCCTGCCGCCGTGGCCCCGCTCCTCCGCCGACGTCGCCGGTCCGGCCCCTGCCGCCACGCCATCGCGCCTCCCCGTGAGCCCGGCCGCCGCCTGGCGTCCTCGCGTCGCCCGCCGGCCCAGCCGGCGACCTCTCCCTCCTCCGGCGAGCCGGCCGCCGCCTTCCTCCTCCTCGCCGGGCTCGCGGACCTGCCGCCCGCTTGCCCGTCGCCGACCGGATCGGCGGATCGTCGGGTCAGGCAGTTGACTTCTCTCCCCTCCTATTTTTCTCTAAGTTATTTTGCATCTATTGTTATTTTGTTGCAATTTCTCCGTGATGTATCTTTGCATCTGTAGATCCATTTTGCGTATAATATATCAAAATGTTCGCCTCGAAGAGTAGATCATTTCATTCCATTGCATCATTTTCATTTGAGCTCATCTTGATGCCCGAAATGCTGTTAGAAGAGTGCTATGTGATGTTAGTTTCTGTTTCTTAACAGAACTTGCACTTTTATTATTTTGCCATGATTAATGTGCACCCTATGAATTTGAGTCCTACATGTGTTTTGTAATATACCATGCCATCTTTCCAGGAGTGTATGCCATGTATTTTTGTGATCTATGTGGTGACTAGCACAAGCATCAAAGTAGGTGTCCTGATGTTGCTGATTTCAGCCCTGTTTTAGCTGATTTTGATGCCATGTTAACTTTGATACGAGAGATCCATGCATATTTTGAGATACTTCAGTAAGGATGTTTTGTAAACATATCTTGCTCTATCCATCCATGCCCTTGTTTGCAATTATTGAGTGCCATAGCTTGGTCAATCGGCTCTACTTTTGCTATCAAATGTTTCCTGGCAGATTGTTTACATGTTATTCAATTTTGCCTAGGTTGTTGTGGTTGATCCATGTATGCTATGTTATTTTTCTTGCCATGTATGTCTTCTTTGTCATGTCTTCTTGATGTATGTATGCTTAGTTTATCATATAAGGCTCTGTAGTGAGTGCATTGAGCTTGTAAACATGCCTACTCGTTATCAGTTTTGACATGTCATGTTGCTGAATCTGTTATGAAACTTTCAATATTGACATGGGTGTTACTATATTTTCTAATCCTTTTGGCTTATTGGTTAGTAAGGACTTTTGTTCATGTTTGAGTGTTCATGATCCATTTTTGCTATTTTAAGTTCCTGAGCATGTAGTTTTATTTCTCATTGCAATGATGCTTTTTGCATGTCACCTTGATATTTGTCATTTTGCAATGCTTGTTTGAATGTTATTGATTGTAACTAGCCTAGTCAGTTTTCATTTTTGTCGAGCATCTTGTTTAGATCACTGCCATGTACTTTGTTTGTACCTTTTGCTTGGGTTCTTCATGCTGTTATGTAGGTTTCTCTCAATCTTGTTTTGCCCGTCTTGTCCAACCCGTGCATCGGTTTCGGTGATCTCTATATCGATTTCTAACGAAATCATCTCATCTTTCCGATGGCATGCTTGGTTTGCCAAGATGATGCCCAGTTTTCCATTCACCTTCCGGAGCGCATACTCTTTGCATATCACTTCCTGCATTTCATGTCATGTTGCATCATGTTGATTGTGCATTGCACCGTGATTTATTGTGATTCCTTGTTTTGTTGTTGCTTTGGGTAGGCAGGAGGCGAGTGCGCTTACGAGGAACCCGTTGAGAACGTTTTCGAGGATCAAGCTTTCGACAACTCACGAGAACATTGCGAGGCAAGATGATCATACCCTCGAAATCACTTCTATCTTTGCTATGCTAGTTGCTCGCTCTTTTGCTATGCCTATGCGATGCCTACCACTTGCTATATCATGCCACCCATATTGCCATGTCAGCCCCTAACCATCCTTTTCCTAGCAAACCGTTGATTGGCTATGTTACCGCTTTGCTCAGCCCTCCGATAGCGTTGCTAGTTGCGAGTGAAGCTGAAGTTTGTTCCTTGTTGGAACATGGAGATGATGTTCCTTTTTGGAACATGTTTACTTGTTGGGACTATCACAATATTTATATATACGCTATGTTTAACACATCTATATACTTGGTAAAGGGTGGAAGGCTCGGCCTTATGCAGTGTTTTGTTCCACTCTTGCCACCCTAGTTTCCGTCATACGGTGTTATGTTCCTTGATTTTGCGTTCCTTACGGTTGGGTGATTTATGGGACCCCTTGACGATTCGCTTTGAATAAGACTCGCCCAAAGAAGCCCAACTTTGGTTTTACCGGTTGCCACCTAAGCCTTTTCCCCGGGTTTTCGCGAGCCCGAGGGTCATCTTTATTTTAACCCCCGGACGGTGCTCCTTCGAGTGCTGGCCTAAGCGAGTAGGCTGCGGGGCCACCACAGGGAAACTTCGAGGCTTGGTTTTACTCGTAGGATGTCTCATCCGGATGTGCCACCGAGAACGAGATATGTGCAGCTCCTATCGGGTTGTCGACACAATCAGGCGGCTTTGCCTGGTCTTGTTTTATTGCTGTCGAAATGTCTTGTAGTCCGGGATTCGAGATTGATCGGGTCTTCGGTAGAAGAATAATCCTTCGTTGACCGTGAGAGCTTATAATGGGCTAAGTTGGGACACCCTGCAGGTAATATCTTTCAAAGCCGTGCCAGCGGTTATGAGGCGATGGGAATTTGTTAATGTCGGTTGTAGAAAACCCAAAGTTGACCTCAAATAAAATACACATCAACCGCGTGTGTTGCCGTGATGGTCTCTTCTCGCGGGTCCGGGAAGTGAACACGGTGTTGGAGTTATGTCTCGACGTAAGTAGTTCAGGATCACTTCTTGATCACTACTAGTTTCACGACCGTGCTTTGCTTCTCTTCTCGCTCTCTTTTGCGATGTAGCCACCATATATGCTAGTCGCTTGCTGCAGCTCCACTTTACTACTCGTCCTTCCTATTAGCTTAAATAGTCTTGATCTCGGGTGTGAGATTGCTTTGAGTCCCGTGACTCACGGATACTTCCAAAGCAGTTGCGAGTTCGGACGATGTCGGTGCAGGTGATACCACCGAGCTCAAGTGGGAGTTCGACGAGGAGCGTGGTCGTTACTATGTGTCTTTCCAGATGATCAGTAGTGGTGCCCGATTGGGACGATTCGGGATCTGTGTTAGCATTTGGGGTATCTTCTTTTATTTTGGTTCCGTAGTCGGACCTTGAGTGTACTCTGAATGATGTATGTTTAATAATGTTTGTGTGAAGTGGCATCGTAAGCCAACTATGTATCTTTCCCTTAATTATTACATGGGTTGTGTGAAGATTACCTCACTTGCGACATTGCTTTCAATGCGGTTATGCCTCTAAGTCGTGCCTCGACACGTGGGAGATATAGCCGCATCGAGGCGTTACTAAGTTGGTAATCGAGCCTTCCCGACTTAGGAGCCCCTACTTGATTGATTCTTTGGCGTTGTTGAGTCTAGAATGGAAAATGTTTTGAGTCTTAGGATTATATATAACGGAGTAGGATTCTTTTACTTCCGGTCCCTTCATCGCTCTGTGAGGTATCTGACGTAGAGTTTTGACTCTTCTCTCCTCAAATTTCACTAAAAAATTTTTTAGGATCACGTAGGTATCTTGGAATCGTTCGATGGTTTTGTGACGAGAACATTGTTCTTGGTGCCTCGACATTTAGGGGTTGTGGCGGTGTCCGGGGAGTTGAGCTCGAGGTGTTGTCGTCACAATTTTATCGTTCTGATTCTGGAATACGAGTTTTGCCGACATCGAAATCTCTTTTGTGCGATTGTTGGTGAGATAACCCTGATAGCTCGATCTTGTGGCGAAAAGGGAATATTGCCATGACTTGCATAACGGATGTTTTTGAAGGTCGAGGTACACGATTTCCGAGGATTTCTTGGTTATGTGTTGACGGATGGATACTGTTTGGATCTAGGTATTGTTAGTTTGGGTGATATATTTTGTGTCCCCTGTATCCCCAACACCGCATTGCATAACCGAAAGTTTGGAAGTTTATAGGTGGAATTCTAGTAGCTACGGGGATATTCTTTCCGACGGATGTATGATTTGAGATTGGGGTTCAAAGTTTAGTGGTCCGCCCAATCACGGTCGATTCTGAGGGTGCAAGGCGTCTTAAAGAATCCTTGGCTATGCTGATTCGGGGCGTCTTGTTAGTCATTCGTGACGTCCGCTATCGTCGTGTCGTGTGGGCCCACCACGAACACTTTGGGCGTAAATCTCTATCATGTGTTTGTTCCGGCTCATTCTAAAGCCAACCTTTTGTTTGCAGTTGTGATATTCGATTTGTTTCTCGATCGGATGTTGTTTCCATATCTTTATCTAAGTGGCTTCTCACCTTAATGGGCGTGTGATGATTAACTTTGGAATTCATTCGTTCATTCTTGTTGAATGTTTATTGTGAAGACTATATGTTGCAATTTCTATCCGTTGATTCTACTTATCATTTGTCTATCAAAGGACTAGCGGATGTCACCCTCTTCAGGATGGCTCCGCATGTGGCGTTCGAATCCGGATCGCAATGATGGGGATCGGTCAATCCTCCACCTCCACCTCCACCTCCGCCTTCGGAGGCTGGCAAGCTATCATGGCAGCCACCAATGCCAATGCTCAGATGATTTTGCAGCTCTTGCAAGAACGTACTCAGGGGCAAGGCAATCAAGGCAATCAAGGTCAAGGCAACAATCAGCCACACTTTGCTACTCTCAGTCAGTTTCTCGCTAATCAGCCGAAGTCTTTCAGTTTCTGTGTCGAGGCCACAGACGCTGATGATTGGTTAGTGGACATCTGCAAGCACTTTGACTGTAGCAATGTCAGACCTGAGGACTTTGTCAAGTTTGCATCGTTTCAACTCAAGGATCAAGCTGCTGAGTGGTTCGACAATACAAAGATTCGAGAGGAGGTCGTGTCATTACTGGGATGAGTTCCGCGTGATTTCCGAGCTCATCACATTCAAGAGTGTTGTTGAGAGCAAGTGTGAGGAGTTCCGCAATCTCAAGCAAGGCACCATGTCGTCTATCAATACAATATCCAGTTCGAGCTCGCTCGTTTTGCTAAGCGGGGCGTGCACGATGAAAGGAGTATGATCTATCGGTTCGGTGGTCCGCGAGAGGATCTGCAATTACCTCTTGTGTTGTTTGAGCGAGATAAGTATGATGATTTCTACAACATGGCTCTCAAGCAAGAAGCGGCACAGCTCAAATCGAGGCTTCTAAGAAGAGAATCAGGATGCGATTCAGTCCTCCTCGTCCTCTCAAGTGGCAGCCAAGCAGCGAAGTTTTATCTGCCCTCCTCCGTTCCGTCGGCCTTACCGGTGAGAAGAACTCGGTGGCCGTGGATCTTCCACCCACCCAACCCAAGCTATCGTAACAAGTCTAATTCTCAAGCTCCAAGGTCAAGTGCTCCTTACCACCGTCCGCTCCGAGGTCACTTGCAACAAGTGCCGGCGGAAGGGTCACTATCTTGAACAAGTGCTTCAACAGAGGCGTCTTCCGCCTCCTCCTCCTGTGAAATCTTCCAGCAATGCAGTGGTCAAGCACAATCCCAAGTTTGCCAAGGTCAATATGATGAATGCAGCTCAAGCAGAGGAATCTTCTGATGTGATAATGGGTAATCTCTCAGTTAATGATATTCCTGCAAAAGTCTTATTTGATACTGGTGCATCGCATTCTTTCATGTCATATCCTTTTGCATGAAGCACAATGTGGACGAGATTCTCTCAAAGTTATGCAAGTTGTTTCTCCCGGAAGGCTTATGAATTCTAGTTTGGTTGCTCTAATGTTTCTATCAAGATGGGCGATTATAGATTTCTTTCTAAACCAATTGTTCTTGGTGACTCGGATATTGATCTTATTCTCGGAATGGATGGCTTTCTCGGCACAAAGCTCGACTTGATTGTGCTGCTGCGGAAATTCAATTGACTCATTCTTCTAATGATGTGATCATTTATGCCTCTCGTGATGAAACCATTGGTTGTTTTCTCTCAATGAGAAGGGCGAATTGAATGCCATCTCTCGATTCGATCGTTTGTGAGTACCAAGATGTCTTTCGGAAGAGCTTCGGGTATGCCTCCTCATCGGCCAGTTGAGTTCGTTATCGATCTTGAGCACTGCATGAACCCGTTGCAAGCGTCCATACAAGCTTGGACCTGATGAGCTGAGGGAATTGAAGAAGCAGCTCGATGAACAAGAGCGTGCTGGTCTCCGATCGAGACCGAGTTCATCTCCTTGGGGTTGTGGTGTTCTTTTGTCCGAAGAAGGATGGCTCGGACCGACTTTGTGTCGATTACCGTCCATTGAATAAGAAGACAATCAAGAACAAGTATCCACTTCCCAACATCAATGAGCTTTTCGAGCAACTCAAAGGTGCTACGGTGTTCTCTAAGCTTGACCTTCGATGGGGTATCATCAGTTCGCATTCGTGAACAAGATATTCCCAAGACAGCATTGAGAACAAGCTTTGGTTCTTATGAATATCTTGTCATGTCTTTCGGCCTCGTCAATGCTCCTCCAACATTCTCTCGGATGATGAACTTCATATTCAACCCCTACACCAATGAATTAGTCTTGGTCTATCTTGATGATATTTTGGTCTTCTCCAAGAATAAGAAGGATCATGCCAAACATTTGCGATTGGTACTAGACAAGCTCGAGAGTACCAATTCTATCTAAGTTCTCCAAATGTGAATTAAAGCTTGATGAAGTGCTTTATCTTGGTCATATCATCTCGCCAAGGGCATCGCTGTTGATCCCGAGAAGGTGTCCGCAATTGTGAATTGGGAACCTCCTCGGAATGTCAAGCACTCCATGCTTCCTTGGTCTTGCAAGCTATTGCGAAGATTCGTTGAAAACTTCTCCAAGATTGCAAAGCCTCTTTCCAACCTTCTCGAAGCATGTGAAGTATGTCGGTCTCCCGAGTGTGATGTTGCTTTCAATACCCTCAAAGAAACTCGTCACAGCTCCTGCTACGACTCCTCTGATGAATCCAAGCCTTATGAAGTTTTACGTGATGCTTCTCTTCAAGGTCTCGGTGCTGTGTTAATGCAAGAGAAGAGAGTTGTGGCTTATACCTCTCGCCGGTTGAAGCCCAACGAGAAGAACTACCCCACTCACGATCTTGAGTTGGCGGCGATTGTCCATGCATTGATAACGTGGAGACATCTCTTGTTGGGAAGGAAAGTGGACATTTTCCTTCGATCACAAGAGTCTCAAGTACATCTTCACTCAGCCCAACCTCAACCTCAAAGCGGACTCGATGGGTGAAATGATTCAAGAGTACAACCCAAGTATTGAGTATACTCCGGGCAAAGCCAATGTCATTGCAGATGCTTTGAGCAGGAAGCTTCTGCAAAACCAGTCTAATCCTCAAGCCCTTTCAGCCGGATCTCTGTGAATCTTTCGCAAGCTGAATCTTCAAGTTGTTCCTCAAGGCTTTCTTGCCAACCTCATAGTCTCTCCTACTTTGGAAGATCAGATTTCCTACGCACACGCAAGACCATGGTGATGACATAGCAACGAGAGGGGAGAGTGTCCGTCCACGTACCCTCGTGAGACCGGCGGAAGCGTTATAACAACGCTGTTGATGTAGTCGTCGTCTTCACGATCCGACCGATCCAAGCACCGAGCGTCGGCACCTCCGAGTTCTCGCACACGTTCAGCTCGATGGCGATCCCGGACTCGATCCAGCAAAGTGTCGGGATGAGTTCCGTCGACGACGGCGTGCAGGACGATGATGATGCTCCACCGACGCAGGCTTCACCTAAGCTCCATGACGATATGACTTCTCCGCGCAGGCTTCGCCTAAGCTCATGACGATATGACCGAAGTGGAATATGGTGGAGGGGGCACGCGCTGCGGCTAAGGAACGATCCGTAGATCAACTTGTGTGTTATGAGGTGCCCCTGCCCCTGATATATAAAGGAGCAAGAAGTGCGGCCGGCCCTTGAGAGGCGCTGGAGGAGTCCTACTCCCACCGGAGTAGGACTCCCCCTCTTTCCTAGTTGGACTAGGACTTGGGGAAGGGGGGAAGAGGAAAGGGTGCGGCCCTCCCTAGTCCAATTCGGACTAGGCCATGGGAGGCGCGGCCTGCCCTAGGCAGCCCCTCTTTCTTTCGCGAGGCCCAATAAGGCCCAATACTTCTCCCGGCGAATTCCCGTAACTCTCCGGTACTCCGAAAAATACCGAATCATTCGAACCTTTCCGAACTCGAATATAGTCGCCCAATATATCGATCTTTACGTCTCGACCATTTGAGACTCCTCGTCATGTCCCGATCTCATCCGGGACTCCGAACTCCTTCGGTACATCAAAACTCATAAACTCATAATATAACATCGTCATCGAAACCTTAAGCGTGCGGACCCTACGGGTTCGAGAACTATGTAGACATGACCTAGAACTATTCTCGGTCAATAACCAATAGCGGAACCTGGATGCCCATATTGGCTCCTACATATTCTACGAAGATCTTTATCGGTCAAACCGCATAACAACATACTTTGTTCCTTTGTCATCGGTATGTTACTTGCCGAGATTCGATCGTCGGTATCAATACCTAGTTCAATCTCGTTACGGCAAGTCTCTTTACTCGTTCGTAATACATCATCTCATAACTAACTCATTAGTTACAATGCTTGCAAGGTTTAGGTGATGAGTATTACGAGAAGGCCCAGAGATACCTCTCCGACAATCGGAGTGACAAAACCTAATCTCAAATCGCCAACCCAACATGTACCTTTGGAGACACCTGTAGTACTCCTTTATAATCACCCGATTCACGTTGTGACGTTTGGTAGCACCAAAGTGTTCCTCCGTGGCACGGAGTTGCATAATCTCATAGTTACGAGGAACATGTATAAGTCATGAAGAAAGCAATAGCAACATACTAAGCGATCATGTGCTAGGCTAGCGGAATGGGTCATGTCAATCACATCATTCTCCTAATGATGTGATCCCGTTAATCAAATGACAACTCATGTCTATGGCTAGGAAACTTAACCATCTTTGATTCAACGAGCTAGTCAAGTAGAGGCATACTAGTGACACTATGTTTGTCTATGTATTCACACATGTATTATGTTTCCGGTTAATACAATTCTAGCATGAATAATAAACATTTATCATGAAATAAGGAAATAAATAATAACTTTATTATTGCCTCTAGGGCATATTTCCTTCACTCTAGGGCATATTTCCTTGATCTCCCTTGCACTAGAGTCAATTAATCTAGTTCACATCGCCATGTGATTTAACATCAATAATTCACATCTATATGTGGTTAACACCCATAGTTCACATCGACATGTGACCAACACCCAAAGGGTTTACTAGAGTCAATAATCTAGTTCACATCGCTATGTGATTAACACCCAAAGAGTACTAAGGATGATCATGTTTTGCTCGTGAGAGAAGCTTAGTCAACGGGTGCTGTCACATTAGAGCCGTATGTATTTTGCAAATATTCTATGTCTACAATGCTCTTGCAGGGCTACTCTAGCTAATTGCTCCCACTTTCAATATGTATCCAGATTGAGACTTAGAGTCATCTGGATCGGTGTAAAAACTTGCATCGATGTAACTCTTTACGACGGGCTCTTTTATCACCTCCATAATCGAGAAATATTTCCTTAGTCCTCACTAAGGATGTTCTTGACCAATGTCCGATGATCTACTCCTAGATCACTATTGTACTCCTTGCCAAATTCAGAGCAAGGTATACAATAGATGCAGGTACATAGCATAGCATACTTTATAGAACCTATGGTGAGGCATATGGAATGACTTTCATTCTCTTTTCTATTTTACTGCCGTGGTCGGGATTTGAGTCTTACTCAATTTCACACCTTTTGCAACACGTGCAAGAACTTTTCTTTGATTGTTCCATTTTGAACTACTTCAAAATCTTGACAAGGTATGTACTTATTGAAAAACTTATCAAGCGTCTTGATCTATCTCTATAGATCTTGATGCTCAATATGTAAGCAGCTTCACCGAGGTCCTTCTTTGAAAAACTCCTTTCAAATACTCCTTTATGCTTTGCGAATAATTCTACATTATTTCCGATCAACAATATGTCATTCACATATACTTATCGAAATCTTGTAGTGCTCCCACTCACTTTCTTGTAAATACAGGCTTCTCCAAAAGTCTGTAGATAAAACCATATCTTTGATCACACTATCAAAGCGTTTATTCCAACTCCGAGATGCTTGCACCAGTCCATAGATGGATCTGAAGCTTGCACATTTTGTTAGCTCCTTAGGATTGAAAACCTTCTGGTTGCATCATATACAACTCTTCTTTAATAAATCCATTAAAGAATGTAGTTTTGACATCCATTTGCAGATTTCATAAAATGTGGCAATTGCTAACATGATTCGGACAGACTTTAAGCATCGCTTCTGGTTGATTAAATCTCATTGTAGTCAACACTTTGAATTTGTCGAAAACCTTTTTGCGACAAGTCGAGCTTTGTAGATAGTAACACTACTATCGACATCTGTCTTCCTCTTGAAGATCCATTTATTTAACTTGTCTTGCTGATCATCGAGCAAGTCAACCAAAGTCCATACTTTGTTCTCATACATGGATCCTATCTCAGATTTCATGGTCTCAAACCATTTCGCGGAATCTGGGCTCATCATTGCTTCCTCATAGTTCGTAGGTTCATCATGGTCTAGTAACATGACTTCGAACATGATTACCGTACCACTCTGTGCGGATCTTACTCTGGAAGACCTACGAGGTTTGGTAGCAACTTGATCTGAAGTTTCATGATCATCATCATTAACTTCCTTACTAATTGGTGTAGGAATCACTTTGGAACTGATTTACGTGATGAACTACTTTCCAATAAGGAGAAGGTACAATTACCTCATCAAGTTTCTACTTTCCTCCCACTCACTTCTTTCGAGAGAAACTTCTTCTCTAGAAAGGATCCATCTTAACAACGAAAAACTTGCCTTGGATCTGTGATAGAAGGTGTACCCAATAGTTGTCTTTGGGTATTCTATGAAGACGACTTCTCCGATTTGGGTTCGAGCTTATCAGGTGAAACCTTTTTCACATAAGCATCACAACTCCAAACTTTAAGAAACGCGACTTAGGTTCTTTGTTAAACCATAGTTCATCCGGTTGTCATCTCAACGGATTTAGATGGTGCCCTATTAAGCGTGAATGCAGCTGTCTCTAATGCATAACCCCAAAGCGATATTGGTAAATCGGTAAGAGACATCATTGATCGCACCATATCAAAACAAAATGCGGTTATGACGTTCGGACACACCATTACGTTATGGTGTTCCATGTGGCGTGAGTGTGAAACTATTCCACATTGTTTTATATGAAGGCCAAACTCGTAACTCAAATATTCTCCTCCACGATCAGATCGTAGAAACTTTATTTTCTTATTACGATGATTCTCCACTTCACTCTGAAATTATTTGAACTTTTCAAATGTTTGGACTTGTGCTTCATTAAGTAGATATACTCATATCTGCTCAAATCATCTTGTGAAGGTCGAAAATAACGATACTTGCCGGAGCTTTAACACTCATCGGACCGCATACATCGGTATGTATTATTTCCAATAAGTCATTTGCTCGCTCCATTGTTCGGAGAAGCGAGTTTTAGTCATCTTGCCCATAAGGCATGGTTCGCAAGCATCAAGTGATTCATAATCAAGTGATTCCAAAATCCCATCAGCATGGAGTTTCTTCATGTGCTTTACACCAATATGACCTAAGCGGCGATTACACAAATAAGTTGCACTATCATTATTAACTTTGCATCTTTTGGTTTCAATATTATGAATATGTGTATCACTATGATCGAGATCCAATGAACCATTTTCATTGGGTGTGTAACCATATAAGGTTTTATTCATGTAAGCAGAACAACAATTTATTCTCTTACTTAAATGAATAACCGTATTGCAATAAACATGATCAAATCATATTTATGCTCAACACCAAATAACATTTATTTAGGTTCCACACTAATCCCGAAAGTATAGGGAGTGTGCGATGATGATCATATCAATCTTGGAACTACTTCCAACACTCATCGTCACTTCCCCTTCAACTAGTCTCTGTTTATTCTGTAACTCCTGTTTCGAAGTTACTAATCTTAGCAACGAACGAGTATCAAATACTGAGGCTACTATAAACACTAGTAAGGTACACATCAATAACCTGTATATCAAATATAACCTTGTTCACTTTGCCATCCTTCTTATCCACCAAATATTCAGGGGTAGTTCCGCTTCCGGTGACCAGTTCCATTGCAGCAAAAGTACTCGATCTCGGGCTTAGGTCTAGACTTGGGCTTCTTCACTCGAGCAGCAACTTGCTTGCCGTTCTTTTGAAGTTCCCTTCTTCCCTTTGCCATTTTCCTTGAGACTAGTGGTCTTGTCAACCATCAACACTTGATGTTTTTCTTGATTTCTACCTTCGCGATTTTAGCATCGCGAAGAGCTCGAGAATCTTTTTCGTCATCCCTTGCATACTATAGTTCATCACGAAGTTCTACTAACTTAGTGATGGTGACTAGAGAATTCTGTCAATCACTATCTTATCTCGAAGATTAACTCCCACTTGATTCAAGTGATTGAAGTACTCGGACAATCTGAGCACATGCTCACTAGTTGAGCGATTCTCCTCCATCTTTTAGCTATAGAACTTGTTGGAGACTTCATATCTCTCAACTCGGGTATTTGCTTGAAATATTAACTTCAATTCTGGAACATCTCATATGGTCCATGACGTTCAAAACGTCTTTGAAGTCCCGATTCTAAGCCGTTAAGCATGGTGCACTAAACTATCAAGTAGTCATCATATTGAGCTAGCCAAGCGTTCATAACATCCATATCGCTCATATTGAGCTAGCCAAGCGTTCATAACGTGCGCATCTGCTCTTGCAATAGGTCATCACCTAGCGGTGCATTAAGGACATAATTCTTCTGCAGCAATGAGGATAAACCTCGGATCACGGATCCAATCCGCATCATTGCTACTAACATCTTTCAATACAATTTTCTCTAGGAACACATATAAAAACATAGGGAAGCAACAACGCGAGCTATTGATCTACAACATAATTTGCAAAATACTACGGGACTAAGTTCATGATAAATTAAAGTTCAATTAATCATATTACTTAAGAACTCCCACTTAGATGACATCTCTCTAGTCATCTTAAGTGATTACGTGATCCAAATCAACTAAACCATGTCCGATCATCACGTGAGATGGAGTAGTTTCAATGGTGAACATCACTATGTTGATCATATCTACTATATGATTCACGCCGACCTTCGGTCTCCGTGTCCGAGGCCATATCTGTTATATGCTAGGCTCGTCAAGTTTAACCTGAGTATTCCGCGTGTGCAACTGTTTTGCACCCGTTGTAGATGGACGTAGAACTTATCACACCCGATCATCACGTGGTGTCTGGGTACTCGAACTTTGGCAGCGGTGCATACTCGAGGAGAACACTTCTTGATAATTTTAGTGAGAGATCATCTTATAATGCTACCGTCAATCAAAGCAAGATAAGATGCATAAAGGATAAACATCACATGCAATCAATATAAGTGATATGATATGGTCATCATCATCTTGTGCTTGTGATCTCCATCGTCAAGCACCGTCATGATCACCATCGTCACCGGTAGCGACACCTTGATCTCCATCGTAGCATCGTTGTCGTCTCGCCAACTATTGCTTCTACGACTATCGCTACTCCTTAGTGATAAAGTAAAGCAATTACATGGCGCTTGCATTTCATACAATAAGCGACAACCATATGGCTTTCGCCGATTGTCGATAACTTCGGTTACAAAACATGATCATCTCATACAATAAAATATAGCATCACGTCTTGACCATATCACATCACAACATGCCTGCAAAAACAAGTTAGGCGTCCTCTACTTTGTTGTTGCAAGTTTTACGTGGCTGCTACGGGCTGAGCAAGAACCGTTCTTACCTCGCATCAAAACCACAGCGATAGTTTGTCAAATAGACTCGTTTTAACCTTCTCAAGGACCGGCGTAGTCATACTCGGTTCAACTAAAGTGAGAGAGCAGAGACACCGCCGGTCACCTTTAAGCAACGAGTGCTCGAGCGGTGAAACCAGTCTCGCGTAAGCGTCTGGTAATGTCGGTCCGGGCGCTTCATCTCACAATACCGCTGAACCAAAGTATGACATCTTTGGTAGGCGGTATGACTTGTATCGCCCACAACTCACTTGTGTTCTACTCGTGCACATGACATCAACGCATAAAACCAGGCTCGATACCCTTTGTTGGGGAGCGTAGTAATTTCAAAAAATTCCTACGCACACGCAAGACCATGGTGATGACATAGCAGCGAGAGAGGAGAATGTCCGTCCCGTACCCTCGTGAGACCGGCGGAAGCGTTATAACAACGCGGTTGATGTAGTCGTGCGTCTTCACGATCCGACCGATCCAAGCACCGAACGACGGCACCTCCGAGTTACGCACACGTTCAGCTCGATGGCGATCCCGGACTCCGATCCAGCAAAGTGTCGGGATGAGTTCCGTCGGCCGACGACGGCGTGGTGGCGATGATGATGCTCCACCGACGCAGGGCTTCGCCTAAGCTCGCGACGATATGACTTCTCCGGGCAGGGCTTCGCTAAGCTCATGACGATATGACCAAGTGGAATATGGTGGAGGGGCACCGCACTGCTAAGGAGGCGATCCGTAGATCAACTTGTGTGTTATGGGGTGCCCCTGCCCCGTATATAAAGGAGCAAGGGGAGTGCGGCGGCCCTTGAGAGCGCGCGAGGAGTCCTACTCCCACCGAGTAGGACTCCCCCTCTTCCTAGTTGGACTAGGACTTGGGAAGGGGAAGAGGAAAGGGTGTGGCCCTCCCCTAGTCCAATTCGGACTAGGCCATGAGAAGCGTAGCGGCCTGCCCTAGGCAGCCCCTCTCTCTTTCCCGAGGGCCAATAAGGCCCAATACTTCTCCCGGCGAATTCCGTAACTCTCGGTACTCGAAAAATACCGAATCATTCGAACCTTTCCGAACTCGAATATAGTCGTCAATATATCGATCTTTACGTCTCGACCATTTGAGACTCCTCGTCATGTCCCCGATCTCATCCGGGACTCGAACTCCTTGGTACATCAAAACTCATAAACTCATAATATAAGCATCGCATCGAAACCTTGTTGCGTGCGGACCCTACGGGTTCGAGAACTATGTAGACATGACCTAGAACTATTCTCGGTCAATAACCAATAGCGGAACCTGGATGCCCATATTGGCTCCTACATATTCTCGAAGATCTTTATCGGTCGAACCGCATAACAACATACTTTGTTCCTTTGTCATCGGTATGTTACTTGCGAGATTCGATCGTCGGTATCAATACCTAGTTCAATCTCGTTACGGCAAGTCTCTTTACTCGTTCCGTAATACATCATCTCATAACTAACTCATTAGTTACAATGCTTGCAAGGCTTAGGTGATGAGTATTACCGAGAAGGCCAGAGATACCTCTCCGAGCAATCGGAGTGACAAAACCTAATCTCAAATACGCCAACCCAACATGTACCTTTGGAGACACCTGTAGTACTCCTTTATAATCACCCGATTCGTTGTGACGTTTGGTAGCACCAAAGTGTTCCTCCGTAAACGGAGTTGCATAATCTCATAGTTACAGGAACATGTATAAGTCATGAAA
>JAHIAM010016789.1:0-19457 GCA_021605205.1 Aegilops longissima
GCCCACTGGCCAGAGCCAGCCGAGCCGAGCGGCCCAGCTCAACCCCTCGCACCCGAATCCCCTAGGCCTCGGCCACCCGCCGCCTCGCCTCTCCCTCTCTCTCTCGACCGTGGCCCCGCCCATCTTCTTCCCCCTCGCCCACGCAACTCAGCTCATTGAGATCGCGGATCGAAGGATCCGGATCCCGATCCGCCTGATCGACCCCGAAGACGCCGAGGCCCTGGCTATAAAAGCCGAGCCCCTCCGCACCTCATTCCCCTAGCCTCATGGAGCCCTCTCCTCTCTCTCCGGCACGCCGGAGCCCAAGCTCTCCCGCCGCCAAAGTCGCCGCCGCCGCCACCCTAGTCCACCCCGACCCCCAACAGCGCCACCAGACCACTCACCGACCTCCCCGCACCCTTGCGGCGACTCCTCGAGCTCACCGGCCTTGGAAGCCCCGACGCACTCTCGCCGCCGCCGCCGCCGTCGCCGGACTCCGGTACGTCGTCGGAATCACCCTCCCCCGTCCGATCTCAAACGTGTGGCTAGGATTAGAACCCCCGAAGGGGTAAGTTTTTATTAGAAAACCGGCCGGTTCATTCGGTTTAGTATTAGTTAGGTTTTTTATTTTTAGGCCCGGTTCGTTTTAGTTAACCCTAGGGCCCGTTTAGACTATTTAACGCACAGGGCACAGTATAGGCCCATTAGGCCTTTTTCTTTTATTTTGATTTTCTGTTTTAACAGAATAGTTTCTGTTTTCAAAAATTCATATCTTTTATTCTGTTTAATATTTTTGAGTGATTCTTTTTTTGTTGGATTGAAAATTTTATGTAGTTTCTGTAGAATATATATTTAGCTATGTTAAAATAATTAAAATTGCTTTATTTTAGTTTTAGTAAGAATAGTAAATCTGCTATAACTTGAGTTAGAAAAATTATTTTGCATGATTCTTTTGTCCCAACTTTATTTTGTCATTGCCAAACCCTAGAAATTAACTTGGGTATTTTAGGATTAATAAATAATTAGTTTTAAGCAGAATCCTATTAATCCTAATTAATTAGCTAGATGTTGTTTTCCTAATATTTTAATTAGTAAATGAATTTAATTTTTAACTTGTGATTAGTTATTCTATGTTAGTTTCTGTCACTCTAGTAGATGAACTTTTATTTATAATTAATAAAAGTTTTAATTTATTTTCTTAATAGAAATTGGATTAGGCCTAATATGAGTTTTATAATAGCTCTTTAATTAATTCTTTTTGCTCCTAGTTGCTTAGTGAAACCTTTTCTGTTAAGTTAACTTAAAACCATGATTAGGTTATATTAAGGAATTTTTGTTATATAAAAACTATTTTAGCTATTGTTTGGAGTAGGGAAAACTTTGAGTGGTTTTTATTTGAGTTTTTCTTTTGGATTTGGTTTTGATTGTTTTGTTGTGTTATGTTACTTTTGTTATGTTGTGTTAGGTGATCCTATTGCTTTATGCTTATTGTGTTATTGTTTGTCTCGGTAGAGTTTCGAGTCTGAAGCTTGCTACTCGACTCTTTAGCTTACGAGGATCATCAGCAAGGCAAGTTTTGATCATGTTATTTCTATACCTATGTTTTTGTGCATTAGTAGTTGTCACCACCCCACCATGCATGCAGTAGTGAAATCTTGAAGTCATTAAACTTGAGTAGTATCATGTGGTAGGATGAACCAATCCCTTGTTACCATGACCCGGGACGTAGTAGTTACTTTGCTATGCTCGAGAGCGGGTTTTGGGTATGAGTGATATTCATAAGCAAGATGTGAGAGTCAATGATGATGACAACCCCATGAACTACAATGATCAAGATGGACTTGGAAAATCACTCTGGGTGGAGGGCGGTTGTGGGCACCTGGAGCACCCAGTGGTGGCGGGATGCATGGAGAAGCGCCATGACATCCTGCGGAAAGCTTCACCCAGCCACGAAGAGAAGGATGGATGCCCCATGACCGGAAGCTTACTGTGCAGCCGCAAGCCATTATGGGCTCTGGCTGGGTTGACCCTAGTAGTGACGCTGGCTGGGCGGTACTACGAGAAGTAGACGAACGGTAGGATTGGATGGGTACGGCAGAGCTGGAAGAACTCTTTGGAAGACCCTGTTTCATTCGTCCGTCTTCAAACACCATGAAGTGCGAAGACTTTAAAGGAGGAATGATTCTTGCGGGAAAGTCGCAACCCTCTGCAGAGTTAAAGATCTAATCGATTAGCCGTGTCCCGATTCACGGACATTTGAGCCTCTGGAACTTGGAAGTATTCGGATATCTCAACACTAAAAGTAATGAATTAATTTGAGGGTTTTTATGACTTAATAATTGGGAGCGAGATATTGGTTGGCGGAACAATCTCAATAACTACCAACAAATGTAGTAATTTGCAAGCAAGTCCTTTGTAGTAGGATAAAATCTGCTTTTCGCAAAATGATGAAACTTAGAGCTCCACAGCCAAAATGCATATAGAGTTAGTAACTTTATTATTGTTATTCTTCATGACTTGCCGACTTATTCCAAAAGCTGACCTACATGGCTGCAACGTATTATGTTGTAGAGATATATTCGATCGGGAGTGAGGCTACGCCCGCGCTTAGCGATTGCCCTTTGAGTCGGATGGACTCGCTTATCTTCGACGCTTCCGCAGCATTAGTAGTTTATTTCTCATGAGTTGGCCTTGAGCGAATTTATTCCTTGTAATAAAGACTCTATATGAGAATCGTTTAATGATATTCAGGTGTGATTGAACTTTGATTACTTTATCGATGTCTTGTGAGTACCGGCATGATCTTGGGATGAATACAGAACGTAGATTTGACCGATTTTGGGTCAGGTCGCTCTGAGAGATGGTATCGAGCACACGCTGACCGTAGGATCGTAACCCCTAGGATCGGAAAGCCATAGCAGAGACCATTTACTTTCAACCTTTTCATTCCATAATTCTCCCTGTTCAATTCGACTCTTCTCCCTTTGCAACATTCTAGATGGCGCGAGTTCACCCAGTTTTGCTACGGAGTTCGCCAGCCCGATGAGGCGATGCCCTTGAAAGAAAGCTGGTCCAGATGGTGAAGCAGCTGAAGATAGCTCTACCCTCGATCACGGGAAGCCAACTAATGCACTACCGGCGGACACCGCTTCTGAGATTGAAGTGCATATCCTGGGAGAACCTTTGGAGGACACACGGAGCCTATCAACTTTGAGTTCACCGAGTTCAACTGGATCATCGGAAGGGCGTGGCGATCTACGAGCACTTGGACATCTCCGAGAGGATCTGAGGCGAACTCGACCACTCAGACCTCGCCATGGTTTCTCGCGAGGCACGGAATGGAGATATCATCCGTACCATTGAGGGCGATTCCACTCTCTCGTACATTCAGGACTTGGAGTGTCTTCTCGAGAAGCGGAGATTCAGACTCGCCGTAACTCGAAGACACACGGAAGCTTTTGTTCCATGAATGGGCTGGAGGAGAAGGCACGCAGACTTCCTTGGCCATGAGGAAGAAATCACGGACTTCATGGAGATAGTCGACGACCTGAAGATGAAGCTTGCCGCGATAGAGGAAAAGATGGACTTGGGAGAGGACCTTTACCCGAGTGGAGATGAAGCACCCCTCGTGAGCAATGATCAGGATTTCGAAGGGAGTACCACTGAAGGAAACCCCAAGAGGAGGCGCCACTGATGAAGACTTTTTAGTCGACCACCATGTTATCTTTTACTTTTCATCGATCAGTTAGGACGATGTTTTCCCTTCGATTAGTCATGAGCTTTTGTAATCGAGTTTGAACCATGTTTGAATGGAATGAATAAATGATTGGTGTGTTATGATTGTGCATTCATATGGGTAGTGTTATTCCTCATAGACCATTGTTCTATTCTAAACTTCTCATCCCCTCCAAAACACCAGATGCCTCCGAGGCGTGACCTTTGGTTTCCCGCGGAGCTCACCCAGCTGCTCCAGCAGCGAGAATGCTTGATGCAGCTCCTTATTCGAATCGAACAACAACGCCAACAATCCACCGCCACCGCCACCACCCTTGTGGACAACTTGACTCGATTTACGAGGTTGAATCCGCGGTGTTCTCTAGTAGCCTTGAGCCGATTGTGGCCGATGATTGGCTCCGCAAGATCGGAAGGAGCTAGTCACCGTTGGATGCTGATCTTTGAGAAGGTGCGCTTTGCCGCGCATCAACTGGATGGACCTGCAGCTAACTGGATGGACCTGCAGCTTCTTGGTGGGAGAATTACACCGCCACTTTTCCCATTGGTGCCATCACTTGGGACCAATTCCAACAGCCTTCCGCTTTGCTCATGTCTCATTGGAGCCATGAGTGCGAAGAAGCGTGAGTTCCGCAACTTGCGCCAGGGAACCGTCTTGTGGCACGAGACGTGGATGAATTCAGCAAGCTCGCTCGCTATGCCCCGATGATGTGGCCACAGATGCCGCCAAGCGGAG
Source organism: Aegilops longissima (assembly GCA_021605205.1). NCBI lineage: Eukaryota > Viridiplantae > Streptophyta > Magnoliopsida > Poales > Poaceae > Aegilops > Aegilops longissima. The sequence goes on from JAHIAM010016789.1 coordinate 4,448, forward strand.
AAGTTCCTTGAGGGACTCAATGATGAACGAGCATGCAGCTTATTGTGGCTACTTTCAACAACTACCGGAGCTGGTAGACAAGGCCACCATTCTTGAAGGCAAGCAGCAGCAGATAGAAAGCATAGCGGAAGTACAGCCGGGGAAGCACAACTCGGGAGCTCGTGAAGCCCGCTATGCACCATACTCGGGAGGGCACACCCATCATAACCATGGAGGCCATAACCATGGAGGAAATGGGAACAACCGCAGCCAGGACAACAAGTCAGGCCATGGCAATGGCAATGGAAATGGTAATGGCAATCAGCACCGTTCTGCCCGACTCAAGGATCTGAGCCACATCACCGCTTCAAGTGCGGAAGGCGGGCACTATGCCACCGACTGCCCGGAGGCCAAGCAGAGGAATGGAAATGGCAATGGAGGCTCAGCAAAGAAGCCAAATCCGTTCCCTCGTGCTCAGGTGAACCACATCGACGTGGAGGACGTCTATGATCAGCTAGACACTGTGGTTGGTAAGTTTTTATTGAATTCACGTTCAGTTTTGGTTCTCTTTGATTCTGGTGCAACGCATTCATTCATATCAAGGGTAGTTGTGGAAAAGTACGGGTTACGCACTAGAACCCTTAGAAGCCCCCTTCGCATTAGTTCCGCAGGAGGAGAAATGATGCCAGGTGTAGGCTGTCCTGCAACCCTCAACATCGGGAATCATAAATTTCCCGTGGACCTCATAGTGTTGGAAACTCAGACCTTGGATGTAATCCTAGGCATGGATTGGTTGTCAAAGTTTGAAGGAACATTGATGTGCCCAAGAAGTCTATCCTGCTCACCACCCCGGAGCGAAGAGGATCAAGTATGTAGCGAGCACAGCCGGATGAAGAATCAGTGCATTCCCTCACGGGAGTTGTTCAGGAGGAAGTGCCGATGGTGCAAGACTTTCCGATGTGTTCCGGAGGAATTACCAGAATGCCACGGACGGGGACATTGAATTTCTGATTGAGTTATTGCCGGCACAGCCCCAATATCCAAGAGACCTTATCGGATGCCACGAATGAGTTGAAAGAGATCAAGGATCAAATAAATGAGTTATTGGAGAAAGGATATATTCGTCCAAGCTCATCACCTTGGGAAGCCCAGTTCTTTTGGTAGAGAAGAAGGATGGAAGCTTGAGGATGGTTGTGGATTATCGTGCTTTGAGCGAAGTAACCATCAAGAACAAGTACCCCCTGCCGATGATCAATGACTTGTTTGATCAGCTTGTTGGAGCCAAGGTATTCTCTAAGATCGATCTTGATCAGGTATCATCGATTGAAAATTCGTGAAAAGGATATACCCAAAACAGCATTCACTACCAGGTATGGTTTATATGAGTATACCGTCATGTCATTTGGATTGACTAATGCTCCTGCATACTTCATGAATTTGATGAACAAGGTGTTCATGGAATATTTGGACAAGTTTGTCGTGGTGTTCATCGATGATATATTGATTTTCTCCAAGAGCGAGGAAGAGCATAAGGAACATTTGCGTCTAGTTCGAGAAACTTGAGAACATCAGTTGTATGCCAAGTTCAGCAAATGTGAATTTTGGCTGAAGGAAGTTGGATTCCTCGGACATGTTATTTCAGGAAAAGGAATAGCAGTTGATCCCGCCAAGGTTGAATCAGTCACCGATTGGCAGTCACCCACCTCAGTCAAGGAGATCCGCAGTTTTCTCGGACTCGCAGGATATTATCGGAGGTTCATTGAGAACTTCTCGAAGATTGCCAAGCCCATGACTGAGCTGTTGAAGAAGGAAGCCAAGTATGTTTGGACCGAGGAATGTGAAGCCAGTTTTCAGGAATTGAAGAAGCGGTTGGTCACAGCCCGAGTGTTGATTTTGCGGACATACACAAGGAATACCAGGTTTATTGTGGCGCTTCTCGTCAAGGACTCGGAGGAGTATTGATGCAGGAAGGTAAGGTTGTAGCTTATGCCTCCGGACAGCTACGGCCTCATGAGATGAATTATGCCACGCATGATTTGGAGTTAGCAGTGTAGTGCATGCACTCAAGACACTGGAGACATTTCCTCATCGGAAATCGTTGTGATGTCTACGGATCACAATAGTTTGAAGTATATCTTCACACGAAGGAATTGAACCTCGAGCAGAGGAGATGGCTAGAGTTGATAAAGGACTACGACATGAGATTGCATTACCACCCGGTAAAGCTAATGTTGTAGCAGATGCTTTGAGCCGTAAGAGTTATGTGAATACTCTTACAGCAGGAGGATTACCCAGGAGTTAGTCGATGACCTCGAGATCTCCGGTGGAGATAGTTCGAAAGGATTTGTTGCAACTCTGGAAGTTCAGTCCACCTTGACCGAAAGGATTCGTGAAGCCCAGAAGTCGGACAAGGAAATCGATGAGATAAAGCAAAAGATGGAGGAAGGAAAAGCTAAAGGATTCCATAAGGATGAACACGGAACTATATGGTTCGAGGATCGTATTTATGTGCCCAATGATCCCGAGCTCAGGAAGCTAATTCTTCAGAGGCTCATGATTCACCGTACTCGATTCATCCGGCAACACCAAGATGTACCTAGATTTGAAGGAAAGTTTACGGTGGGCGGGAATGAAGAAGGATATTGCGAGCACGTAGCGAGATGCGATGTTTGCCAGCGTGTAAAGGCGTAACATCGAAGCCAGCAGGTTACTTCAACCTTTGCCGATTCCCGATTGGAAATGGGAGAAACTTGGTATGGATTTCATCACAGGATTACCGGGACCCGTTCAGGTTATGATTCTATCTGGGTAGTGGTTGATCGTTTGACTAAGGTAGCTCACATCATTCCGTGAAGACTACCTATACCAGTGCCAAGTTGGCCAAGATATACATGACCAGGATCGTATGTCCGCATGGAGTTCCGAGGAAAATCGTGTCGGATAGAGGAACGCAGTTTACCTCAAAGTTTTGGAAGCGATTGCATGAAACTTTGGGTGCGAGGCTGGAATTGAAGACAGCTTTTCATCCGCAGATAGATGGACAGACCGAGAGAGTCAATCAGATTCTGGAAGACATGTTGAGAGCTTGTGTGCTAGACTATGGGTCTAGCTGGGATGATAATTTGCCATACGCAGAGTTCTCATACAACAACAGTTATCAATCCAGTTTAAAGATGGCCCCTTTCGAAGCTCTATACGGAAGGAGGTGCAGAACACCATTCTTTGTGGGATAGTGTTGGAGATCGATCACTTTTGGTTCCGATCTTATTAAGGATTCGAAGAGAAAGTCAAGCTGATTCGAGACAGGCTCAAGATAGCACACGTCGAGATGAAGAGTTATGCCGACGATGGCGCAAGGAAGTGACTTACGAAGTGGGAGACCGAGCATACCTTGGTGTCTCCACTTCGTGGAATCAAGAGGTTTGGTGTCAAGGAAAGTTAGCACCCGATTCATTGGCCCTACAAAATCCTCGAGCGTCGTGGAGAAGTTGCATACAAGTTGGAATTGCGGAAGGATTGTCCGGAGTTCATGATGTCTTTCATGTTTCTCGGTGAAGAAGTGTCATGCCGACATGGCCGATGTTCCGTTGAGAGACACAGTGCCCCTAAAGGCCATACAGACAGCGGTGATCGACTTACAAGGAGAAACCCGTCCGAATTCTCGAGACTGCTGAAAGCGAGTCACCCGCAGCAAGGTCATCAAATTTTGCAAGGTCTTTGTGGAGTCACCACACCGAGGAAGAAGCCACACAGGAGCGAAGAAGATCTTCTTGAGACCACCCGCACCTATTTGCTAGCCAACCCGAATCTCGAGGGCGAGATTCATCTTAAGATGGTAGGTTTGTAACATCCCAAATTTCCTATTTGGAATGTTTTACAATTATAGCTAAGCATCCTATGCATCCTGTTTGAATTTGAATGCCATTTGAAGTTTGAGAGAATTTTGAGTTTTGAAGTTGAATTTCAAACTTTGGCATGTGGGAAACATTTCAAAAACTAAGCACGATAAATACTTGATCAAAAGTATGAGAGGAGCAAACATGACACTCAAAAATATCAAAGAAAACATTGCCAAAAGATTTGGATTCAAATCTGAATTTTATTTGAATTTGGAAAAAATAGATTTTTATAAAGTTTGGATTTTGCCTTTGGAAAAATGTTCAAATGAAAGGAATATTCTGATCATTTTGGTATATATATACCCTATATAAAATATTTATAGATATTGTTTTATTTCTGTTTTGTTTTATTTAAAAAATAAAATTTTAAAAGAAAAACCCCCAGGCGCCAGCCTAGGCCACCCGAGGCCAGCCAGCGCATGACCCCTTTGGCCCAAGCCAGCCAGCCCACTGGCCAGCCAGCCGAGCCGAGCCGGCCCAGCTCAACCCCCCCGCACTGAATCCCCTAGGCCTCGGCCACCGCCGCCTCGCCTCTCCTCTCTCTCTCGACCCGTGGGCCCCGCCCCATCTTCCCCCCGCCCACGCATAGCGCAGCTCATGGGAGATCGCGGATCCCGAAGGATCCGGATCCCGATCCGCCTGATCGACCCGAAGGCGCCCGAGGCCCCTGGCTATAAAAGCCGAGCCCTCCGCACCCCATTCCCCCTAGCCTGCTGGAGCCCTCTCCTCTCTCTCCCGGCACGCCGGAGCCAAGCTCTCCGCCGCCAAAGTCGCCCGCCGCCACGCTAGTCCACCCGACCCCCAACGACGCCACCGGACCACTCACCGACCTCCCCGCACCAAGACGGCGACTCCCTCGAGCTCACCGACGCCGGAAGCCCAGACGACTCTCGCCGCCACATTGCCGCCGGACTCGATGCGTCGTCGGAATCACCCTCCCGTCCGATCTCAAGCGTGTGGCTAGGATTAGAACCCCGAAGAATAAGTTTTATTAGAAAACCGGCGGTTCATTCGGTTTAGTATTAGTTAGGTTTTTATTTTTAGGCCGGTTCGTTTTAGTTAACCCTAGGGCCCGTTTAGACTATTTAACGCACAGGGCACAGTATAGGCCCATTAGGCCTTTTTCTTTTATTTTGATTTTCTGTTTTAACAGAATAGTTTCTGTTTTCAAAAATTCATATCTTTTATTCTGTTTAATATTTTTGAGTGATTCTTTTTTTGTTGGATTGCAAATTTTATGTAGTTTCTGTAGAATATATATTTAGCTATGTTAAAAATAATTAAAATTGCTTTATTTTAGTTTTAGTAAGAATAGTAAATCTGCTATAACTTGAGTTAGAAAAATTATTTTTGCATGATTCTTTTGTCCCAACTTTATTTTGTCATTGCCAAACCCTAGAAATTAACTTGGGTATTTTAGGATTAATAAATAATTAGTTTTAAGCAGAATCCTATTAATCCTAATTAATTAGCTAGATGCTGTTTTCCTAATATTTTAATTAGTAAATGAATTTAATTTTTAACTTGTGATTAGTTATTCTATGTTAGTTTCTGTCACTCTAGTAGATGAACTTTTATTTATAATTAATAAAAGTTTTAATTTATTTTCTTAATAGAAATTGGATTAGGCCTAATATGAGTTTTATAATAGCTCTTTAATTAATTCTTTTTGCTCCTAGTTGCTTAGTGAAACCTTTTCTGTTAAGTTAACTTAAAACCATGATTAGGTTATATTAAGGAATTTTGTTATATAAAAACTATTTTAGCTATTGTTTGGAGTAGGGAAAACTTTGAGTGGTTTTTATTTGAGTTTTCTTTTGGATTTGGTTTTGATTGTTTTGTTGTGTTATGTTACTTTTGTTATGTTGTGTTAGGTGATCCTATTGCTTTATGCTTATTGTGTTATTGTTTGTCTCGGTAGAGTTTCAGTCTGAAGCTTGCTACTCGACTCTTTAGCTTACGAGGATCATCAGCAAGGCAAGTTTTGATCATGTTATTTCTATACCTATGTTTTTGTGCATTAGTAGTTGTCACCACCCCACCATGCATGCAGTAGTGAAATCTTGAAGTCATTAAACTTGAGTAGTATCATGTGGTAGGATGAACCAATCCCTTGTTACCATGACCCGGGGCGTAGTAGTTACTTTGCTATGCTCGTGAGCGGGTTTTGGGTATGAGTGATATTCATAAGCAAGATGTGAGAGTCAATGATGATGACAACCCCATGAACTACAATGATCAAGATGGACTTGGAAAATCACTCTTGGGTGGAGGGCGGTTGACGGGCACCTGGAGCACCCAGTGGTGGCGGGATGCATGGAGAAGCGCCATGACATCCTGCGGAAAGCTTCACCCAGCCACGAAGAGAAGGATGGATGACCCATGACGGAAGCTTACGTGCAGCCGCAAGCCATTATGGGCTCTGGTTGGGTTGACCCTAGTAGTGGCGTTGGCTGGGCGGTACTACGAGAAGTAGACGAACGGTAGGATTGGATGGGTACGGCAGAGCAGAAGAACTCTTTGGAAGACCTGTTTCATTCGTCCGTCTTCAAACACCATGAAGTGCGAAGACTTTAAAGGAGGAATGATTCTTGCGGGAAAGTCGCAACCCTCTGCAGAGTTAAAGATCTAATCGATTAGCCGTGTCCCGATTACGGACATTTGAGCCTCTGGAACTTGGAAGTATTCGGATATCTCAACACTAAAACTAATGAATTAATTTGAGGGTTTTATGACTTAATAATTGGGAGCGAGATATTGGTTGGCGGAACCATCTCAATAACTACCAACAAATGTAGTAATTTGCAAGCAAGTCCTTTGTAGTAGGATAAAATCTGCTTTTAGCAAAATGATGAAACTTAGAGCTCCACAGCCAAAATGCATATAGAGTTAGTAACTTTATTATTGTTATTCTTCATGACTTGCCGACTTATTCCAAAAGCTGACCTACATGGCTGCAACGTATTATGTTGCGAGATATATTCGATCAGGAGTGAGGCTACGCTCGCGCTTAGCGATTGCCCTTTGAGTCGGATGGACTCGCTTATCTTCGACGCTCCGCAGCATTAGTAGTTTATTTCTCATGAGTTGGCCTTGAGCGAATTTATTCCCTTGTAATAAAGACTCTATATGAGAATCGTTTAATGATATTCAGGTGTGATTGAACTTTGATTACTTTATCGATGTCTTGTGAGTACCAGCATGATCTTGGGATGAATGCATACGTAGATTTGACCGATTTTGGGTCAGGTCGCTACATCTTATGAGCAGGAAAATGGTTCTCTTCGTCCCTCGCCCTTGGTACCAACGCTGTTTTCAACTTAATCGGCAGGCTATCCTCTGACCTGCCTTGCTATCATGACCGTGCAAAATTTCACTCCTCTTTCTACTTTTAACCCCCATGGTGGGCCCATAACCCACAGTTCCACAGGATCGAAACCTAACTCTCCTGTACATCCTTGTCTTCCAAGATTGTTCCGCACGCTTGGTTTTGTATGTAATTCACGATCCACCTTCACTACAAAAGAAAACACTTCCGTGATGATACGTGTTTGTCACAGTAGGTCGCGTTTTTTGTCATGCATGTACATCCATGAAAAATTTATGACAGAATCAAGATAGTCATACCTGTGCTGTCGTAGAAGTGTTCCATGACATTACGAAAATTATCATCACGGAAGTGTCCACTTCCATGACGATAAATCGCGCGTCACAGAAGTGCTTTCGTCAAGGGTGACCGACACGTGGCATCCACCGTAAGGGAACGCCGTTAAGCTATCGGTTCGGGTGTTGGATCCGATAACCCGTTAACAGCCCCGACCAATGGGGATTTTCCACGTGTAAAATCATCATTGGCTGGAGGAAACACGTGCCGGCTCACCGCTCGGACAGATGTCATCCACTCATTGGATAGAAGAAGCCTATGATATGTCGACACGTGGCACGACCCAACAGAGGCCCATTGCTGTGAGAAGGCCGGCCCGTTTGACTTGGTCAAAAGGTGGCGGGCAGGCCCATGGAAAGCCTGTTAACGGCCTGTTCGCATATAGCCCATTTACAACCCGCTAACCCAAAGCCCGTTATGCCCTATTCGAATTAGGCCCAGTAGCGTCATCTGGGCCATCTTCCAACCGTTTTACTTCGGCCCATGTATGGCCCATGGCGTCTTTGGCCCATATAAGGCCCTATGTAACTCTTGGCCTATTAACGACCCGTGGTGAAGCGGCCCGTAATGAACAAATGTATCACTTTACACCCATTAACGGCCCGTGGTGAAACGGCCCGTATAGAAAAAGTGTATCAATTTATACCCATTAACGGCCCGTTATTCCGTTGGGCGTTTCAGCCCATGTTATCTTTTGGCCTTCTCGAGCCCATTTATTCTTGGGCTCATTTCGGCGATTCGTTTACTTACGGCCCTCTTGTCATTTTACGCTTGTGGGCCAAATTTGCTTCAATGATTCTGATTGGCCCGTTTGTGGTCCGTTAATCGTTGGGCGTTTTCATAGCGTCATCAAATCGGCCTATTAACGATGGCCCGTTATGATCGGCCCATGAAGCGGTTCCAACTCTAGCCCGTTTACGGCGAGAATCGGTCTCTTTGGCCCATGTTTGTAATCGATCATCTGCCCGTATAAGGCCCATTGATGATCTGACCCGTAGAAGGCCCATTGTTTCTGACCCGTAGAAGGCCCATTGTTTCTCTGGCCCGTAGAAGGCCCACAGTTTCTACAGCCCGTAGAAGACCCACTGTTTCTACGGCCCGTAGGCCCAGTGTCACTACTGTGGCGTTTATTGTGGCCTAGTTTTAAAAAATAGGTTATTGCAGCCACTAGCAAACTGCAGAAAAAGAACTACACTGACTACAAGCAAACAAATAAATAAGACAACAAGGAAATAAATAAGCAAGCAACTTACACTAGACTATCACGGCTATTACACATATTACATCCACTGGGCACCAAAGTTCGCCACCAGTGCAAATATAGGGAACACAACAGCATATAAACACCGCAGCAAAACAAGTACAGAACTGAAACCACTTCAGAAGAGCTCAAGAAACAATATCCTGGGGACCCATAATGCTGGCAAGATGCTTAGCAAGCTAATTAACTTTCTCTTGTTTGGCGCTTAAGTCCTCCAGTGCTTGCTGTTGCACCAGAAAGTATGCATCTGAATTCTGCAGGGACTTCCTCAGTCCTTCGACTTCCTGTCGCATAACATCTGATCGATGTCTTTCAACTTGAAGTTGAGACTCAAGAAGCTGAACTGATTCAGGCAACGAGTTCGAAGAGCTGGTGCCAGCAGTGGTAGCAAGTAACTCGAACACTACATCAAGACAGGACTTTGGGGTTGTCTCAGTGTCTTCAATATAGTTTTTATCAGCTTTCTTGGAGACCAACAGGGATGACTCACTATCTTGAACCTTATCTGCATTACTTCCTTTACCATTGCATAACAGGGTACTCTTCTCCAATATTTTATCCGCGTTCTAAAAGAGAAACAAACAAACACATCTCAGGTTTACAATGTAGTATATGAAACTCATTTTGGTAAACCAGTTCAGTAGTAAGGTGGACAGGATAACAACATGAAACAAACATATATCTATGTAGTATGGTCACTGTATGGTCTATATCATTCTAGTTTATGTTGCCAAATCAAGATAGATACAGTTCGAACCATATCTATTTAAGACAAAGCAACATAGACAGCATATAAGTGTGGGAAACTACACAACAATAACGACACTTGTAATGTGCATGGCATGAGAACATAACTGTTTATTCAATTGAAACTGAAATCAACATAGAGCAAGTTACAACAGCAAACAACCAAACACGTTGAAGAAATAGGTTTAAAACATACCTGTTGCGCCATTGGAGTTTCAATTGCATCCTTCAAATTTGAAATTGGTTGGTATCGATAAATCTGATGATGCAAGAGCAAAGTAGTATGAACCATAGTTACGGAACCTGACGAGAACAATTCTTCTTACGCTTTAAGCATTGACTTGGGTTGAGTGGTGGTCCTCGTGATTTGGGCACTGCAGTTGCCTTACTAACTGCTCGTGTTTGGGTGCTCTGTGGTGGAGACGGTGTTGTGTCAACGGGAACTGGGTGTCTATCTGCTGGAGTTGGGGTTAGAAGGGGTGTAGCTGGTTCTCTGTCCAACTGGGTAGGGGTACAATCTGCATGAGTGTGGGTTATGTGTGGTGGGGCTGGTTCTTGGGCAAGTACAACTGTGGTTCTATCTGCATCGACAGGTAGCACGATCTTTTTTTAAGACCGTGTTTTTACTCCCACAGATACTGCCATCACTCCCTCCAATTGAAATGGCTGATAAACAAGAAAAGTAATTGAATGTACAAACATTGTAAGATAGACATGTGCAATGGATACTAGGGAAGAAAACAAGGCATGAAATAATACACATTTATGTTGTCTAAGCAAACAGAATAGCAGGACATAATTTCACATATATGATGGCTAATTAAACAGGATAGCATGACACAATTTCACATGTATGATGGCTAACTAAACATGATAGAATGACATACTTCAAAATATGATGACTATGTAAACAGGATGACATGATATAACTATACGATGTGTCTATTAAAGTGGTTGGCATGCCATAAATCACAAACATGCCGTTGATGGAAACATGATGGCATGATATAATTCACGGATAGAATGACATAATTTAAAATATGATGACTATGTAAACAGGATGAGATGATATAACTATATTATGTCTTTAGAAAATGGGTTGGCATGCCATAATTCAGATACATGCTGTCAATGTAAACATCATGGCATGACATAATTCAAATATATGATTTATATACTAAGGAAGTGAGCAGAGGGCAATCACATATATGATGTGTCAACTTAGGAGATGGTATTCAATATTGTGTATATGATGTAAAAACTAAGCATTGCAATACAACATATGCATTATATGAGTAATATAACCCTGCCAAGTTTGAGCATACACCTCAGGGGGATAATAGGACTGGTCATCTGCCTCTGAATCCTCCTCTGAAGAGCTATCTGTAACCAGCAAGATATCTCCTTCAGCGGGTAGCATTGTCTGCTCTCGAAGACCTTGTTTTCCTCAGATTTCTCCATCACCAATTCAAATGGCTGATGCACAGGAAGAGCAGATTGAATATACAAACATTGTCGACAAAAGCAATGAGAAATACAAAAAAGGACGGCATGATATAATTCACATATATGGCGCTTGCCTAAACAGCATGGCATTGCATAATTCACATACATAATGCCTTGCAACAAGATAACATTGCATAATTCACATATATAATGTCTTGCAACAAGATGGCATTGCATATTTCACATATATGGTAATTAGACACTAAGCAGGTGGCATTCACACAAAGCATGTCTAAACTAAGCAAATGACATAGCAATGCAAGATACCATACGCACGATATGAGCAACATAACCACTGCAAGTTAGGGCATGCACCTCGGGGATATGACTGGTCATCATCTCTGAATCCTCCTCGAGGAGCTATCTGTAACCAACAAGACATGCGCTTCGTCGAGATAGCATTATGCGCTCTGAAGACCTTGTTTCCACTCCAGATTTTTCCATGACCGTGCGAATGGCTGATGCACAGGAAGAGTAATTGAATGTACCAAAATTGTTGACAAATTTAACACGTAATAAAAAATGATGGCATGATATAATTCACATATAAGATGGTGGCTAACCAGGGTGGCATTGCAAAATTCACATATATGATGCACAGCTAGACAAGATGGCATTGCATGATTCACATATACGATAAAGAAACTAAGCAGATGGCATTGACACAAAGCATGTCTAAACTAAGCGGATGACATCTTTGATGTATCTGATAAGCAATGCAAGGCACCATATGCATGATATTACCAACATCGGCATGCCAAGTTAGAGGGAAGACCTCATGGGGTAAATAGGAGTGGTCTTCTCATACGAATCCCCTCGAATAGTTATCTTCCTCTTGATTACGATCCGAAATGGGTGGAGGGGCTACCTTTGTGCCCACCATGGAGCAGCGTCGCATGAAATTTTATTGCCACGCAAGGCTCGTCTCTTTTGCTCTACATGATCAGTTCCATTGTGTACAATAACGGGCATGCATAGGAATAAAACATAGTGAGATTATGTAAGGAGTGCATGCACAAATCCAGAGTGATGGTAGAAAAGTGTGGATAGACCCAAAACCAATGATAGCAAAGAGATAATAGCTTTAGTTAAAAATACAGATAATGGCTCCTTTAATGTTTGTTTGCACCCAACATGAAACTCATAGTAGACACGGAGATTAACGGATAGTAGCAGATAGTCTGATTGCTGCCCCAATATGTACCCCACAACCATTTAAAATTCAAGTTTCAGCATTAGTTTGGACTGACTCGAGTCTAATAGATGAACACGAATATAATGTAGCATGTCATCATATTAGCGGCGCATAACGAAGCGACACGGAAGAGTGTGACCTCTCTTCCGGACCGTGTAGTCCTCAAGGTCATCTGCTCGATTGATGATGGTAATGCAGTTATCGTGGCTGCGGCGGTGGGGAAGAAGATCCGAGGCGGCGAAAGACAGTCTGAGACGGATCCTGCTGTGGTGAACCCTTCCGTCATTGGAGCAGCTGAGCTGGGTGGAACACTGGCCTTGAGAGCAGGACAAACCACACAAGGTTTTCTTTGACATATATGTGTAACAGAAGTAATTGAGTAAGGGCTTGTTTGAATTTGAGGATTTTAACAATGCAGGGATAGGAAATAGACAGGAATAGGATAGGAATGCACGTGCAAATTAGAGAATTTAAAAACACAGGATTTCTACCAATCTGGGTGTTTGATTCACAACAATTGGAAGATCACATGATGCAAAAAAGCGTGGTGAGATTAAGTCAAACCACAAGAAAATGTACGGTTATAATGCTATTATGCTACTATCTCTTAGTCTTGTGCTTGATGAATAGGAATATGAAAAGGAGGAGAAGTGGAAATTAGAATTCCTACGGTTTTTCATTCAAGGAGACACTAAAGGAACAAATCCTACAGTTTTCCTTTGCTCCATTCCTTTGCACCAAATTCATGAAAAGTAGTACCATAGGAAACTTTACAATTCCTATATTTTTCATTCACTTTTCCTTTCAAGCACTAGCGATTCTAGAAGGCAGGCTTGAGCAAGGAAAATCCTACACTAGAAAAATGTTTTTGTGCTACTTATATTACTTTGGACCCAGGCCACTGCCATACTAGATCAACTCCCGGGCCCATCGACAAATGCACAGCTCAAACGCGCAGAGATAAATAATGATGGTGTTCAAGAGAGTCCATCACGTATAGCTAAGTTGCGTGGTACCTCACAACTTGTCATATAGTTGGATAAAATAATCGTATTTCCCGTTACTACAAGTGCTCAGTGGACAATATATATAACATGTAGAGTAAAAAAGAGATGCAACAAGTGTACAACCTCTTTGGCGAAGCGAGGTCGATCTCAGCGTGATTGGGTTGGCCAGTGAGGATGCTCCGGCTGACTTTGCTGTCGGAGGAGGGGAAGAAGATTTTAGGCGTCTGGAGATGGAGCCCGAGGTACTGCTCCCTGTGATGGAGGGTTTCGTCGTTGGAGCAGCTCCGATGAGTTGTACGACACCGAGGCTGAAGAAGGACAAGAGAGACAACGAACAACGTTAACCTGAGTGGAATTCTAATAGCATCTCCAATACATGACGTAAAATTCATAACCACAAATTTCTAGATGTAAAATACATCAGCCGCTCATCCTTGAACATAACTGTCGAAACTAAACTTAACTGTCAAAAAATGAAATTAACTGTCGAAACTGAATTTTGCTGTCGAAACTGAATTTTGCTGTCGAAACTAAACGCACTAGCAAGGTGAGGCTACACGTCGGTCGACTAACTTTTTCATCTCTGGTCAGTCGATTTTGCAGACGTTGGATACGAAATCAAGGGCATGCGGTTCATCTTCAACCTCCACCCCACAGGCCGCCACCACCACCGCCAAACAGCAGCCCCCGCCGCCCATGCGACGGTCCGCCACTGCGCCCGCCCAAAACACTCTCACCGCCGGTCCGCCACCCGGCCATCCTCTAGGCCCCCGTGCGAGATTTTTCTCCGCAATCCCCACCACCGCCCGCCAATGCCCGCCACCGCCGGCGACCACCGCCCCCATCCTAAACCCTAAGATAGATAGTGGGGTACCTCTCCGTGAGCCCCCTCCCAGCTGGCTGGTTCTTCCTTCACCCAGCTAGCCCCCCACCCCTGAAAATCGATCGACCCAAAAGTCGATTGGTCGATCAAGTGTAGCTAAATCGAGCAACATCGCAAGCAAGAGCAAGAGCAAGAGCGAGAGCAGCAGGGCGAGCAAGAGCAATAGCAAAAGAGAACAGGCAGGGACCGAGAGAAAAAGAGCAGCAGCAGCGAAGCGAGCTAAAGCAGCGAAGCTCCTATCGATGTGGGCGTCGCTGCCGAGGGGCGGCGTCGTGGAGGAAGTGGCGGTGATGCGCCGTGGATGGAGCAGCGCCGTGTTGGCTCGGGACGGCGCCGAACACCGTGAGATCGAATCAAGAAGAAAATCGGCTATTAGTGTACAACATCTTTGGTGGCGCCGATTAGGCCGCAGCTTCATCGAGGAAGCGGTGATGATGATGCTCTTCCGGTGGTCCGGTGAAGACGGCGGTGTGGGAATGGAGGTGGCGCGAAAACGCGGGGAACATCGGGGCAGCTCCTTGGAGGTGGAGGGCGGGGTGGCTGAACCGGCGGGACGATGAGATCGACGACGGATCCTCATCCGCACGGTGGATGAGGGCGTCGAGTGTTCTTGTGGGCGACGTCGTCGGGGAAGAGGCTCCGGTGGGTGGCGGACGGAGCATGGTGTGGGGTTTCGTCGCGGGTTTTCGCGGCCTCGGTGTCTGAATGGGTGGGCGGATGGGATGGCAGTGGGGAACCATGGCTTGAGACGCGCTTGCCGAAATGTGGGGTAAGTTACAAAAGTACCCCCACCGATTTGAGGCGGTTCTTTCGGTTCGGGGTACCACGGGCATTTCGCGTGTCGGGATTTCACGGAGGTGGGAGTTTTC
>JAHIAM010016792.1:0-18415 GCA_021605205.1 Aegilops longissima
CGGCCCCGGCGAACGACAACAACATCGTCCAGCACCCGGTCCATGGCGGGGCGGCCGCCCGCCCGCCGCTCACCCCCGGCTCCCGTCACGCGCGCGCCCGCGCTTATGGACCCGAAGCTGCACTCATCGCGGTAAGCGAGCTCCTGCGCGGCGCCCGTCGGCAGCGTCTCGAAGAATAGCTCGACCGTCGCCGAGCTTCGTCGCGCTGCGGGCGCCCCGCACCGTCCGTCTCACTGCACCGCACCCGCCTTGTGGTAAACTCAGGCGCCTCAGCCGCCTCCTCCTCAAGCGCCCAGCCCCAAGGCGCCGCCTGGCGGAACCCCCCAGCGCCGGCGCCAGAGCAAACTGTCAAGTTCCTCGCCCACGAGAAGCTGCCCGGCGCTCCCGCTCCAGCCGTCGGGACCTCGCTGCCCTCGGCCGTGCAGGGAGGCCCCAAGACCAAGCTCTCGTCGTCAGAGGCCCCCAGCGCAGCGGGATGCCGCCTTGACCTCAGGCTGTGCAGCGTCGCGGGCCCGCCAAGTTCAAGCCAGACCTGCCTCCTGCTCACGACACAGTGACCCTGGTTCCTCAGCTCCGAGCTAGGCATCGAGGCTACCGCGGGGATGAAAGGTCATGGTGAACTGGTTTCCCATGGCGCTCAAGGCGGAGCCTGCACCTGGCTCCTGAATCGGCCCAGGCACAATCTCTTCTGGGCGAGATCGCCACCGCTTCATCGCCAACTTCCGGGTACTCGCGACCGGCCACCCGCCGTGGCGACATGCATAAATCAAGCGGCAGGGAAACCTGCAAAAGTACATCAGCGGTTCAACAACGCCGCCTCAAGATCCCGGGAGGGAGGAGGCCATCATCTGCCCTTCTCCGGCGGCGTGCGTGGCGTCAAGATGAAGGAGGCTGGCGATGCATGAAGATCTGCACCTCCTTGGAGCTGTTCAACTTGGCGACCAAGTGCGCGGGGAGCTGAGGAGGCGCCTCTCCTCCTCGAGCTGCGCGGGATCCAAGAAAAGAAGTCCAAGGCCAGGGCGTGAAGCGCCAAGGGGCTGCCTTACCATGAGACGAACCGAGACCCAAGCGGGAGATCAGCGAGTCCTCAAGGCGTCGGTCTGCGTGTACCCGACCTCCACACCCACAACACCAATGAATGCCAAGAGCCTGGGCGTCTGGAGGAAGGGTCGGAGCGCCAGCGGCGACCGGGGCTATGGCGAGGAGGAGGAAGGATGCGGGAGGGAAGACCCATGGCCCCGCCAAAGGTGGCGCGACCAACCTCGCGAGGACTGTGGCAAGACCCGCCTCGCGAGGGAGGGAGGATCAACCGAGGATCGCCCGCAGGACGCAGGCCTCCCTGCCGCCGCAGCCAGGAGAAATGAGGACCGTCATCGGGGCGGAGGGCTGGGGGCTTCCGGGAACCGCGTCGCGATCGCGCATCCTGGGCGGAGCTCAAGCCCCAGCCTCTCGAGCGCATCTTCAAGCAGTTCACCCGAAGTGAATGCCGTCCTCCCCAAGCTTCGGGCCTTGGCCCCTCGGTGGTCGGCGTCGCCATCACGTTCAGCTCTGGATCAGCTCAAGTCGGCAGCCCCGGAGTTCTCCGTGCTTTGTTCCCCAATCATTACGTCTTTGGTCACCAAGACCCTCATCGGCCGGCGGGGGACTCACGTCTGTCCGTGGAAACATTCAACAATCTTCAAGTGCCTTGGCATTCGAAACCAAGCCTTTCTCGGGTCATCGGCGGCTCCACCATCGATCGGGCAGATCCACCTTCTGTCACCTTGGGGCCGCGACAACTCGCAGAGCTCATCAACCGGCGTCGCCCAATTCGCTTGGTGCGCCATCTCGGGTACCGGGTGGCCAAATTCATGGCCGTAACCCACCCGGCTACGCGTCCTCAAGATGCCGAGGGGCGGGGTCATCACGGTGCCTTGAAGAGAAGCCTTGTGTGCTCCCTGGGCGAGCCTTTCGAGCCGCTCGCTGAAGACCAAACCCAACGCAGGAGGCCTCGGGCCCCGAAGAAAAGACATCGACCGGCCCGGCTCCTCAAGGCAGGCCCCTCGGGCCAGCGCCCGGCCGAACCTCCTTCCATCGCAAGGAAAGCGGCGCGGCGCCCTCCTCGGCGGGCTCGGGGCGCTCCCGGGGCGCCGACCTCGCCAATCACGGGGAGGCGCTTGGGCACCGTGGGCGTGCTTGAAGCATGTTTCCATAAGCAGGAGCAAGGCAAGGGGGCGAACCCTCGGGGTTTCGCAAGGCCATTGGGACTCTGAGTCAAGGTCATGAGGGGAAGCCGCGCCTACCCTTGGCCCCATCCGAGGATGGTGGGATCGCGTCTGCATCGAAACCGGGCTCAACCAGGCAGCGTCTCAAGCGCCTCGGCCCTCGCGAGTGGGGCGTTCGAGGCCCGCCCACACTACGTTCCGCATGCCTCACGGCCTAACGGTTCTTTGCCATCTCAGGGGCCATCCGGAGGCTCGAGGTCCGCCGCCGCAGCCTGGCGGAGATGGAGATGGCCCCGAGGCCGCCCAGGCGCCTCGGATCCTCCAGGCCCCGGGCTGGGGCTCGTGAGATCGGCTCCGGCCCAGGCTACCAACACCCCTTCATCCCCAACATCACGGGTGACATCTTTAAGTTTTGTTCCGGGGGGGGCGCCTCGAACCTTATTCCCAGGCCTCGTGGGTCCGTCCTGCGGCATTATCCCTTTTATTTCATGTCATTAGCCTATCCTGTTGGGGCGCCTCGGTCATCATCCCCAACTGCTCGGGCTGTCCCGCGGCATGTATCCTTATTACGTTTTCCTTAGGATTATGCTCTCCCCACCATGCTTGTTATTTGGTGCCTTTTTGGGTGCGGAATCTTGCACGTTAAAGGGGTGCGAGCATCGCGACTCGGGGCTCCTACCGGCTCTCCGGCCCTCACCCTGGTCTTGTCCATGGCATCGCGACCGGCTTGCCTGGCTGAGACCAGCAGGAAACGGGACAGGGGCGTGGGTTTGCCATCTAACCCACTGCGGTTAAAGGGGGGTGGTGGTGCCACAGCGACTCAGGGCTCCTCCGGCTCTCCGGCCCTCACCCTCTGGTCTTGTCCATGGCATCGGACACAGCTTGCCGGGACAGGCGAGACCAGCCAGAACGGGACAGGGGCGTGGGGTTGCTGCATCTAACCCGCTTGCGTTAAAGGGGTGCACGAGCATCGCGACTCGGGCTCCTACGGCTCTCCGCCCTCACCCTGGTCTTGTCCATGGCATCGCGACCTGGCTTGCCAGGTGAAGACCAGCCGAGGCCGGGACCGGGGCGTGGTTCTTGCATCTAACCCGCTTGCGCGTTAAAGGGGGTGCTGAGCATGGCGACTCGGGGCTCCTCGGCTCTCCGGCCCTCACCCTCTGGTCTTGTCCATGGCATTGCGACCTGGCTTGCCGGCGGTGAGACCAGCCAGGCGGGACGGGGCGTGAAGTTCTTGCATCTAACCCGCTTGCGCGTTAAAGGGGGTGCTGAGCATCGCGACTCGGGCTCCTGGCTCTCGACCCTCACCCTCTGGTCTTGTCCATGGCATCGCGACCGGCTTGCCGGTGAAGAGACCAGCCGAGGCGGACCGAAGGCGTGAGCAGCATCGGCAAATTGCAGGAACACACTCGAAGATAAGGCCAGGCAGCCCCCGCCTTGAGTGGGCCCGTGAGTGGCTGGCTCACGGGTGCCGTCACCCTCATCAGCCCTACCGTGCAGCCACGTGTCGGTGGGGCTGTACTCGCTCGGGGCTCCTCCGGAAGGACCCCCTCCACGTCGGTGGAAGCACCATGCTCGCTTGGTGACGACTTGCTCGGGGCACTATGCCCGTCACGTCATCGGCGCTATGCTCCGCTGGTGATAAACAACTGAGGTGGCCTCGGGTGCATCAACCTCGGGGCCCAGGCTGGTGTCCGTCCTCATGTGCCTCCCCTGGGCAGCCGCCAGGGGCTGAGCCGAGGGCTGCGCTGAGGTCACGCCAGACCTGCCACGTCACTCCCGGCGGAGCCAAGTCGAATGCCGTTTGAGCATCAAGGGGACTCCACGAGCATCGCGACTCGAGGAGCCTAACTGGTCACGTAGCCCCTCAGCCCTTAGTTCGAAAGGCTAAGGCGGTTGAGGTATCGTGGGGTCGAGCTCTGAGCGTAGAACAGTAGATCCGCCCGCGTCTCACCTCCTACTTGCTGTTAACATGCGCCAAGGGGACTCCGAGCATCGCGACTCGAGAAGCCTAACGTCACGTAGCCCCTCACTCCTTGGTCCGTCCTGGTTTCGGTCGGGGTTAGCAGCTGAGGTATCTGTGAGGCGGGCTCTGCCGGTGTAGAACATAAGCAAGTAGGGCGCAAATTTCAAGAATTCAAAAGCAAATATTATAGTCCCACCTTTGTTATTAATCCAAATAAAGTTTGCGCCTCCCGAGGCATGATACATGTGCAGGAATTAAAAAGCGGGACATGAGGCCCGGCAGGTCACTTGTCGGGTGGAGCAGCGGGTGGGTTCGCCTCGTGGAGCACCGGGGCCGGCGGCCCTCGGCTTGGCTTGGCCCCAAACTTAGCCAGGCCTCGCGCGACCCTTCATAGCCTCGGCAGCGGCAGCTGCATGCTTTCGCCCGCTTGCGGCTCCGGCCCCTGTCGGTCGGCGGGATCGCGGGTAGATGTGGGTGAGGCCCGGTCGGTGCCGCGAAGAAGAAAGACGCCCTCGGCCCCGGGCCGTGGGGCCAAGGCCAAGAAGACATCTTCAAAGCGCGAACCAGGAAGGAAGCGGCAGGGGGCATCCTGGCGCCCAGCGGACTCTCTAAACCGGTAAAGGCATCTTCAGCAAAAGGCGAGCCTTCACCTCCATATCCATGAAGGCCGCGATCTTACGCAGAACCGCGCCTTGTGTCCAGCTCGACCTTCCTTGCCTCAGTTCCTACTCCAGTAGCGCCTAAGGCGGTGGGCGCTTCTTGAGCCGGCCTCCCGGTCCTTGATGGCCCTCGCGGCTTCATGCTTTCCTCTGCTCTGGCGGGCCGGGCCTCCTCGGCAAGCTGGTTCCGCAGGCCCTTCAGCCGCTCTCCAGCGTCTCCACCGGCGACCGGATGCCGCTGCCTCCCCGGAAAACATCGCGGGCAATCTTCGCCTCCGGACACCCACTTCTCCTGGCAAAGCCGTCGAGAGGCCTGAACCAGCGCCTTTCGAATCGGCGTCCGGGCGGGAATCCGGCGGAGGCCAGCTCCGCGCCCGGCCACCAGCGAGGTCGGCGCCGGAAGATCTTACCGCCCGGTCCAATTCAGTAACCAGATCGGGACGTGGGAGGGTCAGGGACGGCGTTGGTGGGTAGGGAGAGGACGGCAAGCGTAACCCACGATGTCGTGAGGGGGACTGCTGCGCCCAACAGGTATGGCGGCGGCATCGAGCAAGGGCGCCTCGGGGCTTGGGCCATGTGGGCTGAGCTGCCCACCAGCTCCCCCGAGCCTCGCGAGATGACCCAGGCGGGAGGGCCCGTGTTTGCCTCGCCTTCCGGAGGCGGGCGCTGCCCAGATGAAGCCTGGGAGCTCCTTGACTTCCCGGAAATAGCCCCAAGAGATCTGGAATATCAAGCCTCGGGACAAAGTGAGAATAAAAAAGAATCAAGCACTTCTTGGTCATCGCTCATGGTCGAAACCCTCGGCCATACAAGCCCGAGGCCGGCTCAGGATCCTTCAAGGGGCCCGGGGCAGGCGATCTGCGGATCGCCCGGGGCAGGGCGGACCCTTGAGGACCAGCCCAGTCCGGTCCTTCTTGGGATCAGGGCCCCCTCCTGCCCATCCCTCTCCTTCGTGTCTCACTCAGGGGGGAGGCGGAGAGTGCGGACTGCGCCAAAGGGAGGCCTGACTCCCCCCGAATCAACCCTCTCCCGGCTCTCCTTTCCTCCACCTCTTCGCTGGTGTCGGGAACCGTCCACCAGTCCTCTGGAGCCTCCACGAGCGCAGGCCCATCCCCTTGAAAGGCAGGCCGGGCCCCACCTGCCTCCCAATCCTCGTGAAGGAACAAGGCGTGGCGCCTCGATCTCGCCATCGCCCCCCCAACCAAGGACTAAGGACCGCCGCGAGATCCTCGTCGGCCCCGGGGGCTCGGTGGGGCCTCCCAGGGAAATCTTGTGGCGGGCAGTTGATGCTCGAGGAACTCCCTCGGCGGCCGCCGGTCCCCCGCGCCCGCCATGCTGGCCCGGCTTCAAATCTCCGTCCATCTTCTCCGGCCACCGGCGGCGGGGATCGAAGCTCCACTCGGGACCAATCGTCGGGCTCAGGGGGTGCTCCATAGGCAGGATCCCGGGTGGATCGCCCGGCATCCACCAAGACCCCTTGCTCCTGAAGCCCTCAATCCGCTTCCCGGGGTTTGAAATGGCGATGTCTCCACCCGTTCTGGGGCCCGCGCCTTGACGGAACCGGGAGGTTTGGAGGGAGAAATAGTGGCCACAAGGCCACGAGGCTTCACCCCAACATGGGCCTCACAATAGTGGTTGCGGAAGAAGGGCGAGTTGGGATGGAGGTGCGAGCTTGAATGTTGTAGTAGGAGGGCGGAGAAGAAGAACTGAAAGGAGGCACAGACCAGCAATGATGGGCTCCACGAAGAATGGGTGAAGGTACTCCCCGACCCTCGGGCGGCGAGCAACCTTGACGCCTCCGTTCCGTTGGGCCCTGCGCCTCCCCTCGGCGCCCAGGACTCCCCGACACATTTGGGGGTCAAGGGGGAAGTAAAGCTCGGCGGGGGCTTGGCGCCTTGACCGGCTAAGACGCGGTGGAGTGGATCTGAAGATCTTGGGCGAGGAGGCGCCAGAAGGGGATCGAGGCAGCAAGCGGAGAAAGTAAAGGGAGGCAAGGAAGATGCCGCTCTTTATCAACTCCGCCGGTTTTGGGCGCGCGCATCAATCAACGCCAGGCCCAAGGCCCGAGCTGTTAGGCCCATGACGGCCGCCCCCTTCGCCTCTTGCTCGGCCAAGTTGGGCGCGCCATGGGCCGGGGGCTCGTCGGTGTTGGGAGCGGGGTCCCAGTTCCGGCCTGCGGCCTCGGCGTGGCTCGAAGGAGGCCCGCCGGCCCATCTTCATCAACAAGCTCAAGACCCCGGGGGGAAGCCTCAGGGGCGGGGCGAAAGAGCTTCCTCGGCCGGCCTCGTCGGGTGGCCTGGGAGGCGGAGAGTTCAAGGCGGGTACCTCCGGGTGCCCATGCGCAAGCCATGGCGACCAAGGGCGCCCGTCGGGCGCCCGGCCGGTGTCCTCATTTCCTCTTTGGTGCAAAGGGAAGGCGCGAGAGCATCAAGCAAAGGCATCCGTTTCTGCAACAAGACCAAGACCAAGCGGCTGGAAGGGAATCATCGTGGAGCCAAGGGCGTCATCACGAGCCTTTGGCGGGGGGACCAACTTTAGTCGATATAAGTTACCCTTTCCCCTTCAAAATGGCCAATTGTTGGCGCCTTCCCGCTCAATATTTGGGAAGAGACCCGAGCGTTCCATAAATAGGATACCCCCAGGGGGGGCGGCGAATCCTCATCAAAAAACCCTAGCTAAGCGGGAACCCCACCTAGCAGTTCATCGCCTGCCAGAAACAGACCTTGAGGTGTTCTTCCTTTATTATTCCTCATCAAAGAGGCAATCCACCCACCACACCTGGGTAGGGTTTTACACCACAATGGTGGCCCGAACCGTATAAATCTCCTCTTGTCTTTCCGTTTTAATGGTTTGGTCCTAGCGATTGGGTCGAGGCGGTGGAGGGTTAGATCTCCGGCCCCGGTGTTAACCTCAAGGTTGGGAAACCAAATCGACCTGCCCAGCGCGGAACAAAAGCGCGAAGGATCTTCGTCCCTAGCGCCGGCTCAAGAATGTGCGCCGGCTTCCTCCATGCCGGGCGCAATCAACCTGCACCTCCTCACCTCCCGCGGGGCGGGATTCCGGATCTGTGACCACCGGTGAGGAGAGATAAGTGGACAATCATCTTGTTTTGATATGGAGGGGTGAGAGAAGCGAGGCGGAAACTCTATCAAACAAGGGCTATAATGGAGTAAAAAATCTCTCCATAGCAGTGGTTTTAAATAGAATCGTGCGTTCCCGGAAAAAAGCGAAAATTGGCGGACAATTTTTAAGGGTTTGTCTAGGACACATCTAGATGTGACATAGTTATGTCACATCTAAGTTGATATCCCTCTGTTTGTGGTCTATTTTTTCCTAGTTTTTTGTTTCTTGTTGCTACATTATATACTTGGGGAGCTTAGATGTGATATCCTTAAATAACATCTAGATGTGAATTAGACAAACTGATTTTCTAACGTAAAAAAACTTCGATCAAAACCCCCCGCTTCCGGTGCGAGTAAATGCGCCAACACTGACATAGACATGCATATCCGTGTTTCGTAAAATTCCATTTCCATCTCCATCTCCAATCATATTTGTCCAAGGGCACATTATTTACGTTTTAATTATATACCAAATTAACGTACAACATCTCTTGTTTGCGCCCGTCGGGACCCTCCGGCGGTCGAAACCGAACCCTCTTCATCACCCGCGTGCTTCCCTTGGCGTCGTCCGCATTCATGCCCGCCAAAAGCGACCTCTCCTGGCGCCCGGCATTGAGCGGGCGCCCGAAAGTGTCGCCGCGCCGCTTTTGGTGCCGGTTCCGGTTCAAAGGTGCAATAGCCGCTACAACATGCATTAAAAAGTTCTTGGGGTCCGTCTACAGCTATTCCTCCCCAACTCGTCAATCTCTTCGTGTGCTAGTACTCCATGGCGATCCATCGACAAGCGGGGGAAAGTTATCGTATACTCGGTTTTGCGGTGAGTGGCATTGGGCGCGTGTGGGGTCGAGCCGTGGAGGAGGTGGACAACACGGGCGTGATTTAAATGTTGGTTTTGCTGATGGCGCGATCAGCGAAGCAACGTTGGTTTCTCTCCGTTTCCATTTTTCTGGAAAAAGCAAACTTTCCTCCATTTCATTCCTATTCCAAGGTTGCCCGTTACAACATTCCATCAAATACAAAGGAAAACTAACCATCTTTGATGCATCTCAATGATTCACAGATCATAGCCAATATTTACTTCACAACTAAAGAAAAAAGTTGTGAGGCGTGTCTGAAAGAAAAACTACGATGGGGCACTCGACTTAAACCTAAACCCTTAAACATGATTTAATTTCCTGGCGGGTAGAACCATCGAAGGAAGGCTTTGGCACCCTCGGATCATAGATGCTTTTGTGCAGTTCCACTAAAATCGACACGAGCATCCACGATGGCAAAGATATTGAAGAAGTGTGATTAGAATAATAGTTTGGCACTAGTTCATGAGACATAAACTCATCACAAGTAGAAGCGGTAGAAGTAGAAAATCGACATGGAGATGGAGCTACGGCGTGGAGCAACCGGCTCCAAAGGAAGATGGACTAACAGGCGTCGGGCTGTAGCTAGAAGGGCGGTTGGGACGCGCATCGGCCCATACCATGGTGACCCCGATTGGGGCCTTCGTATGGGTTTTCTCCTCGCGATGTCGACCGCGTCTTCGAACATTGTTCCCTTCCCCGGCTGCGGGATCAGCCCGTCGTTCTATGCTTGTGAAAGAGCAACCTAACAGCAGGCTTGTAGCTTACTCCTGCTAGTGTATATATAGTGGTTTCTTTTTCTCTCCATATCAACCATTTTATATTGCGTCGTGTCATTCAAGAGTGAAATGATGGTTGCTTCTTCCGACTAACTTCTTGTGTGATTTGTGCTCCTTAGTGGCCCTACGTACTCCCCTACGTGTATGCAACGTCCACACATACAATGGGCCTAAAAAGCGCGGCAGCCCTAATGCATGCATGTCCGAGCACGAAGGAACACACAGTCATGATCAAGTGCTCAACTTCCCGTGATGCACACACATACTCGGTCGGGGTGAGCTAGTGGCGTATAAACACGGAAAATATATATTGAGCGCAATGGCGTATTATGAAGTCCAGCCGTATTTTTACAAATATCTGATGACAGTGTATTTATCTCGTTTGAAATTAAGCCATATTAAGGAGAGGAGGCGTATGGACTAGCATTACTTTGCTGTCTCCGTCAACTTGCGAGCGAGGAGAAGGTTCGGAGACGGGAGAAGCTTGCTTGTGATGGCTCCAGAGACAAGGAGAAACTTTTGACTAATGCAAGCTCTCCCTCGCTCGAGGCGGTGGGCGTGCAACAATTAATTCGGTGTGATTGCGAAGCATACACTATACTACTAGTGCTATTATTGTTCGACTTGAATAGGCGAACAACCAAGCATAAAGTTTACTAGTACTACTACTATAGTTATAAAAGTACATACTATACTAGTACTAGGAACGGATGGAGGAGCGTCTGCACTCTTATTATAATTTTAAAATGTGATAAAGCAATCTTCAACACATTTGGTTCTCTTGAGGGTTCTCGCATGTGATAATGGAAGTTATTGCATGGAACACTCCACAATTCTCATAATTCTGGCTCATATCCTGTTACAAATAGTAGCGCTTCGGTAATATTTCCTCTTTTTTGTTATTCAGCATGTAAACAGGTCAGCAAACCTTGCGGCATCTTCGTCCGAACCGTGCTTGCTGCACTTTGAATGTGGCAGAGCTGCGATGAAACACCTCGCTTCCTACTTCTTTTTTTGGGGGTACCTCGCTTCCTAGTGACCATGTCTTGGCTGATCGTCCTAAGAATGCTTATATATGAATAAAGCTCTCTCATTTACCCATAAAAAATTAAGCCATATTAACGGAAAGGAGGGGTATGGACTAGCACTACTTTTTGGTGTTCCCGTCAACTTCAGAGCGAGGAGAAGCTTGCGGGACAAGGTGAAGCTCGCTTCGCTGACTAATGCAACCTACCCTGGTGGACATGCATCATCCAATTCGGTGTCAGTTATCGAGGCATACACTAGTACCCAACATGCAGTACCATCATTGTTCGACTTCACGAGAGGGAAAAGAGCCAAGCGCGGTAATCGAGTAGTACTACTACTAGAACAACATGGTGGAGCGTCTGTACTCTTATTTTTTATCTCGATAAAGTACCGTTTATTCCGGAGAAGGGCGAAAGCGGCAGCCCAACATGTAATGAATGATTCGATCAACCAACCATGCTCGAATATATCTTGGCCTCCGTGCGAGCCCGTCTGTGTTCTCGCTCCTCGTCTCTCTCAAGGGCAGGGGTTGGCTCTTTGCCGTCAATTGAGATCGGTTTGCTCACCTCCTGTCCCACATGTCGTGATATGCCAAGAGGAGGTCGTTGACCAGCCATCTGGCGTCTTGGTTTTGCACCTTCATACTACTCCTCCCATCCACAGTTTCGGAGCGCTTCATTATGATGCATTTCTCTCAATGCATTTCCACCACCGGAAGACTTTAGGCAGCGTTTGGTTTAATGCTCAATTAATTAGGGCGTGGTAACCGCAATCAAGTCCACAATTTTCTCTCCATGTATTGTACTACTCGGTGGAGTAAGTGCATGCATGTGTGTGTGAAGCACTGCATGCATTGTGTACGCATTATTCCCTCTAGTAATAGGCGTGGTCTATAACTACCAATGCTATTTTTCGGCCGATCGCTAGTCGCCTTGGTCCCAGATTTTTCTTTTTTCTAAAGCGCTGTATAACATGATGGATGGAGTAGTATGGCGGATTCAAAGAAGGCGTATTGATGGTTGCTTCTTGGAGCAACTTCGATTGGGAAAAGGTGGGGCTTATGATTTGATGCTCATTACTCACTATTAATGCGGTTGGACGGGCTGAGTCTCCCATGCGGTTGTGTACCTCGGTTCTTAAATATACTCCGAGTATTTGTCTTTCTAGAGATTTCAACAGTGACTACTCAAATATTTGTCTTTTAGAGATTTCAAATGGGTGGCACATAGGATGTATATAGACATATTTTAGAGTGTAGATTCACTCATTTTGCTCGTATGTAGTCACTTGTTGAAATCTCTAGAAAGACGAATAGAATATTTAGGACGGAGAAGTACATACTGAAGCAAAATGAGTGAATCTACACTCTAAAATATGCCCATTTGAAATTTGTAAAAGACAAATATTTAGGAGCGAAGGAGTATAATTTTGTGCATGGCACATGGACCGGATGATGAAGGGCTTACGGCAATGCTATCAAGCTTCCATCATTTGTTTACATAATTGACGTACTATACAAATAATTTTCCAGCGACATGAAATTGTACAATGGTGTGAGCTTTCAGCTTTTGTTTGCGTGTCTTGCCATCGATGCTCTTTGGAAACAATAAAAACTAACTTCCTTGCTAATGCATGTCAATTATTAGCAGATCGAGCTAATAATTACATCTGGGAAGAGTTGTGAGAAGGTGTTAAATTAAAATTGATCCATGCTTTCATTGGCAGCAACGTCCCCCAGCTTGTCTAAATCAACAAGGCATGTTGGGAAAAAAGTAGCTATCGAGCATGCAACATTCGATCATTTTGTGCAGTTCCACTAAAATAGAGTGGCGTCCCTGTTCCAAAGATATTAAGTGTGATTACATAATAGAGGACTGCTGATGAAACAATAAACACACAAATAGAAGCCGTCACCTTTGGTCTCTCTTAAGACTAACTAGTTGGAGAAGATTAGGCTCGGAGTTGGATGAGGAGGATAGAGCAAAACCAATCTCCCTTTGTGCGTCGCCTGAAATGTAGAGCGTTGCCCGGTTGACATTTTAGTACAATTGCACAAAAACTCTTAAAAAAAAGTGATTTGTGCAGTTCACCAAAAGGTTACATAATAGCGAGGTGAAATGGATAGCCCTGTTTGCAAAAAAAGGTAGAAAGGAAACAATTACTGGCCAATAACAGTTGATGACACATGCGGCGACAAAAAGAAGCATATTCCTTGTCCTAAGGGAAGATAACAACACTTTGTGTTTGTCTAAAACGGTGTGAGGGCGAGAATGCAATATGGAAAATCGCCGGACGAGCTACGTTTTGGGCAAGAACTATGGAAGATCCACATGCAGCGGCGTGGGAGGCGGGCGATGGAGCAAGGCGGAGGGATACAGGAGGTCGTCGGGATGTAACTAGGTGGCGGGGTGGCGGAATCTGACGGTGGCGTAGGCCCTGCTGCGCGGAGCTTAGTCGGAAACAGGCGTGTACCAGATCGGGAGATGTTGCCTCGGCGCCGTCGAGCGGAAAGCGATGCACTTCCTCCCTTTCCCCGGCGGCGGGATGCGGCGGATCGGTGATAGCGGTGAGAGAGAGAGCCACCGCACTCCCTTTCCCGGCGGACGGGATGCGGCGGATCGATGACCAACGGTGAGAGAGAGAGGCCACGCAGCCTTGTGTGAGATACTCAAGAAGCGACAAACCAGGCAGGCAGGCTCCATTGTATATAGTGAGCGGACTACCTTTTCTCCATAAAAATCGTTTTATATTCGTATGCGTGCCATTGAGCCTATAACTTTATTTAAAAATAAGCGACAACCGTCAAGTCGAACTTTGTTTCGTGCGCGTGGTACCGACCTCCCTAGGTAAACAACCTTCTGAGCGTTCAAATTAGCCGTGGGCTGCCATTTCATAAGAAAAGGCTCCACCGTGTACCGCAGGGTGTGGCTGGGCACGAAGCTGGCGTGCAGTGCACCTATTCTCTTCTTGTATCGTACACCACCTACGTGGGGTTGTGTGAGAGATACAAACCTAGAGAGATATAGTGTGTGGGTTCTTGAGAGTTTTTTGGGGGGTCAATCAAAAATGTAACATATGCAATGTGTGTGAAATAGAGTCCTGGATATAACATATATATAGAGGCGATCCACGAGAAGAGTAGGTATCATCGGCGAGGTGTCCATAGAATCGAAGAGAGGATGATGTGTGTGTGTGTGTGTGTGTGTGTGGATCAATAAAGAGTGCCATCAATTTGTGTGTGCCCGTCAAAGATATAGAGTGGCTGGCCCTCTTGGAGCGTGAGATGGGACATGTGCAGTTGTCTCTATGGCATGGATACCTACCTGCGCTGACTATCGGTGTGTGGTGGGGGAAGAGGAGGCCCAATTAACTATAGAGGTACAATGGCTGGTATATGTGTGGAGGAGGAGGAGGCCTACCTCATGTATTAAGGAGATCGATCGCCTCATGTATTAAGGGAGATCGATCGGCATCCATGCATATGTGCGGGAGAGGAATAAGGTTGGGAGAGAGCGAGCTAGAGTGTTGGAGGGGTGGTAGTGGAGTTGCTTCTAACAAATGGTGGGATAGGCTTGCTAGACAAGCGGAGAACGCCCAAATATCAATAAGAGGAGATGGCTGCTTGTTTGCGATGCGTCGTGTGAGAGGCGGTCGGAGGCATGCACAATGATGAGGGGGCGATGTGGCTGTGGTAGCAGACATAACTACATAGGAAGATCAATCACCTTTGTTAGAAAGGAGAACATAACTTGTGGTGCGTCGATCGATGGGGGGAGTTAAAGTCGATCTAGGTATATGTTGGGAGATCGATCGGTATACATGCATGTGTGTGTTAGAAGCAAATGAGGCACGAGGAGAAGGATAGAGAGAGGATGCATGTAGGAGGTGGTGCAGAGGCATACTATATCGGGAGGAGTGTCGTATGAGAGCGATGAAAAGAGTGGTGGGAGTGAGGCAGGCGGTGACAAAGAAGAGGGAAAGCTTGTGTTTGTGCTAGGCACACCTGGCTAGAAGGCATATCGATCGATGTGTGCGTAAAGAAGGAGCTGGGGGCCTACACACACAGTGGGTGAACGACCTAAAGTGAAAAAGGCAATTTGCGATGGAGCTAGAGAATGCTGAGGGAGGGTGAGAGGGATGCGGTGTGCATGCACAAAGAAAGTTAGCCTAGCTACAAAGATAAGAGGGTTGTGTGGGTGTAAAAGGCGAATAGAGATCATATATACTTCATTATAAAAAGCGAATTCGGATATTTGAAGAATTTATCATAGTGTTTCAAACCGCATGTGTGAATATATATGGTGATACACATGGTGTGGTTATGAACATGTTATACTACATTTAATATATTTTATCTCTACTCTTATAAAAAGGAGTTGTTGATGATGGTGTGCTGCCATCCTGCATTATAGGCCGTCAATTTATATCGGCGGATAGCAGGAAACTATGATGGTTGAAGTTGGCAACAATCATGATTGTAGATTCTTATTGAAATAGAAAACGAATTCAAATTTAGTTGAATTGCAGCGGTAGTATAGACATTTGGAATGCACTAAAATGTTGGTATGAGTAGGTTACATGCATTATACAACAAGGAAAAAATTTAATCGGACATAACATGGATTCATACTCCTCCTTCCATCTATATAGAGGCGTAATGAGATTTTAAGACCGCCTTTGACTATTGACAAGATTAATAGTACATGACATGCACAATGTGAAAATTATATCATTGAAAGAACCTTTCCGGACGAATTTAACGGTGTGCTTTGTGTAAGTTGCATGTCATATATCATTGCTCTAATATTTGGTCAAAGTTAGCATCAAAAAGCATTAGGCCCTATATAGATGGAAGGAAGGATAACTGAATAACATTTGTATAGTAAAACGGGCAAGACTCTCTCTTTGTGTGGTGTGAATAGTTTTATTTTTTGTTTTCTTTTGGTTGAGGAAGTGGAATTGATTTGGTCATACAAGTACAATATTACTACGTTAGGCTTGTCCCTAAAATTCAACCCGCGTCTTGTTATATCCAAAATTAGATATCGTGCTCCCAAAATGGCGCCTTCACAACCCGGCCTATCCCGAAATTAAAGCGGAAAACTCCCTCCAGCTGCCAAATCCCGACCGTGAAATCCCCTTCTAACCCTGAGCGAAAGGGCGCTAGTTCAAATCGGTGGGGGTACTTTTGTAACACACCCTACATTTTGGACAAGCGCGTCCCTAAGTCATGCTTCACCCTTCCCATCGCCCCTTTTAGCCATTCAAAATCCCAGGCGCCATAACCTCTCGCTCAGCCCGAAACCCCACCCTCCTCCGTCCGCACGTCACCGCTGCCCAGCGAGCCTCTTCCCCGCGTCGTCCACCCAACAACTCGGCGTCCCTCGTCCACCTCCCGGATGAGGATCCATCGTCCATCTCTCGTCCGTCGGTTCAGCCGCCGTCCTCCACCTCCAAGGGCTGCTCGGCGATCGCCTTGTCTATCCGGCTGCTCCATCCCCAGCGTTGCCTTAACCTGCTCCACGAACCGCATCATCCTCACCGACTCCTCGGGCGGCCGAGGCCTACTCAGCGCCACCAAAGAGGTTGTACACTCCGCATCGCACCTTCTCCTTAACTTCGACCTCCGGCGCCGGGTGCTCCATCCGCACCCCCATGGGCGGCTACCTTGAAGCCGGCGCTGGCGCATCTCCCAGCGGCTCTCCCAGGTCGAGGCCCCTTGGCGGCGTCCATACCAGCGGATCTGCTGCTGCTGCTCCGGCTCTGCTCGCTTCCTCACGCTGCTCTGCTTTGCTGCTCGGCTCTCGCTCATCCTTCGCTCGCCAGTCTTTGCTGCTCTCCCCTCTTCGTTTCTCGCTCCGATTAAACTTCCGTACTGAATCGACTTTTGGGTGATCGATTTTCAGGGGTTGGGGGCTCGCGGAGTTGGAAGAACCACCCCGGCGGGGGGGCTGCGGAGGTACCCACTATCTATCTTAGGGTTCGGGGTGGGGCGGGGGCCTAGAGGGCTGGCGAGGCGATGGCGAGTTGTTTGAGCGGCAGTGGGGCGCAGTTCGGCCGGTGGTGGTGGCGGCTCGAGGGTGCAGGTTGAAGATGAACTGCAGGCCCTCCTAAACTACATGTCAAGTGCCTCTCTGCTACCATTCGTTCAGTTTGACGATAGCATTCAGATTCCGATGAAATTTCAGTTTCAACGTTAAGTTGAGTCAACAGTTTTACCTCATCTGTGTAGTCGGTGGTTTTTGGTGATGTTAATTTTACATCCATTTTACATCATCTATTGGAGATGCTATTAGAATCCCACTTGAGATTGCGATGTACGTCTTGTCTTGCTTCACCTTGGCGTCTTTGGCTCACGGAGCTGCTCAACACGAATGATCCATCCAGGCGGTGCCAGGCGCCGTCTGATTCCTCAGATCTTCCTCCACACCTCAGGCACCACCTCGCCTCAAGCCTTGGGACCAACCCAATGATCTTTGAGGTCGACACGGCTACGACAAAGGTTGTACACTTGTTGCATCACTTATTACTATACATTCACATCGATCCATTAGGGCTATTTTGGTTCAACGAACGTCGATCCAGGTTGTTACCATCACTCTAAATTTGCATGCTCTCCTTACATAATCTCACCATATTTTTTTATGCATTCGGATATTGTACGTCATGCTGAACATGTAGAGAAAAAGGAAGAGTTTTGCGGCAATACAATGTCATGCAGACATCGCTCCATGGTGGGTTCAATGGCAAACCCTCCCCACCCTCTCGGTTGTAATCCGGAGGAAGATATCTTTACGGGATTAGGGCCCGTGACCCTCCTATTTACCCCCAAGGTGTTTGCTCTACCTTGGCATGATGATGTTAGTCATATCATGCATATGTTGCCTTCAGTGCCTACTTTTGACATCATATATGTCATCCTTGGTTTAGAATGTTGTAATGCCACCTGTTTAGTTTCTATATCATATATGGGAATTATGCAGTCTCATGTCTTTAGCCAGCCATAATATATTAAAATGTGCAATGCCATCCTGTTTAACCGGGCATCATATATTTGAATGATATCTTGCCCATCCTTTTCTTCATTACATTTCCATTTATCGACAATGTTTGTACATTAAACTCTCTTCCGTGAATCAGCCATTTGGGTGGGAGATGGAAAAATTGGAGTGAAAAAAGGCCTTGAGCGGGCAGTCTTAAGCAGATCTCTTGTTGGGTCCCGATAGCTCCTCGAGATGGATTGAAGATAGATGACCAGTCCTATTCCCCCCAAGGTGTATGCTCTAACTTGGCATGGTTATCTGCTCATATCATGCATCGTGTCTTGCATTGCATAGTTTAGACATCATATACACAATATTCAACACCATGTTCTTAGTTCGGACATCATATAATGCCCTCTGTTTAGCATATAAATCCATATGTGAATTAAATGATGCGATCCTGATTACTTAGATAACATGGGTGAATTATTCATCGATCCTTTTAGTTATTCATCATATCTTTGAATTATGTTATGCTATGCTATCAAGTTTTAGACATCATATATGTGAAATTATGTCATGCTATCCGTTTTAGTTAAACAATATACATGTCAACTATTTCATGCCCTCTTTTCCACACTATTATTGCATCATCTCTCATACATTATGTACATTCAACTATGTTTTTTTATCAGCCATTTGAATTGGGCGGGTGATGCGTATCTAGGGACCAAAACACGGTCTTCAAATAAAACAGTGCTACCTCTTGGTGGAATAGCACCCGTTTACATGCAAGAACCACCCTACCACATAACCCAA